>WYDI02011382.1:0-35705 GCA_009867235.2 Psittacus erithacus
CAGCTACAGGTTGGGCAGAGAAGAGATTCAGAGCAGCCCTGCGGAGAAGGACTTAGGGGTGTTGGTTGATGAGAAACAGGACATAAGCTGGCAGTGTGCCCTCACAGCTCAGAAAGCCAACCATATCCTGGGCTGCATCAAAAGCAGTGTGACCAGCAGGTTGAAGGAGGTGATCCTGCCCCTCTACTCTGCTCTCGTGAGACCCCACTTGGAATATTGTGTGCAGTTCTGGTGTCCTCAACATTAAAAGGACATGGGACTGTTGGAACAAAAGCAGTGGAGGGCCATAAAGATGATCAGGGGACTGTAGAACTTCCCATATGAATATAGGCTGAGAAAGTTGGGGCTGTTCAGCCTGGAGAAGAGAAGGCTGCGTGGACACCTCATGGCAGCCTTCCAGCATCTGAAGGGGGCCTATAAGGATGCTGGGGAGGAGCTCTTCATTAGAGACTGTAGTGATAGGACAAGGGGTAACGGGTTAAAACTTAAACATGGGAAGTTTAGATTGGATATAAGGACAAAGTTCTTTACTGTAAGGGTGGTGAGGCACTGGAATGGGTTGCCCAGGGAAGTTGTGAATGCTCCATCCCCGGCGGTATTCAAGGCCAGGTCAGACAGAGCCTTGGGTGACACGGTTTAGTGTGAGGTGCTCCTGCCCATGGCAGGGGGGTTGGAACTAGATGATTTTAAGGTCCTTTCCAACCCAACTATTCTATGATTCTGTGATTCTGAGCATGTGTCTGAATGCCTCAGGGCTCATGCCCTCCTTGTCTGTGGGCAGAAGTTCTCTCGTGATTGCTAACAGACACTTCTGTTCAATTATAAACAGACTTCTGAATTTAGTGTTCCTGGGAAGCTGCCATCAAAATAAGAGGAAGGTAAGAAAGTGGAAGCACATGCTGGAAGGGTCAGCAGAGAAACAGGAGGATGATTAATTACAATTTCCATTAAATCCCCTTGAGACTTGATGATGGCTCCTCAGTTGAAGCTATTCAATACCTGGCAAGAAAATAAAAAAATTAGGCCAGATTTTGCCAACGAAGGGCCACTTTCCACCCTCCAGTTCCTTGGCGAGTCACCACATGTTAATATCTTGTAGAGAGGTGCCAAAAAAGGTGCACTGTTTAGTTCTTAATCTCCCAGATTTATTAACTCATGAATTACACTTGGCAATCAATAGTTTGACACATATACAGAGGATAACAGCAATAGACCAAGGAGAAGGGAAAAGGCTAGAAAGAAAAGACTGAAGAAGTTAGATAAAAAGGGTGGACTAGAAGATGAAGTGAGGCATTGCTTATTTTGATATTTTTTTAGACTTTTAAAAGAAGTATTCTCATTAACAAGTTTAGAGAAGCACAACAAAAAGTCAGTCTTGCTGGACAACTGTTAAAGTTGGCTTTCAATTCTGTAATCCCAGAGAATTAAAAAAACCCATATTTATTCCTCGGTATGGTAGAATCTGTGGACACTAGTTCTTTATGCTTTGACCATTCGGCTCTGAAAAAACAAATGGGCACAGAAGTATATTAGCAATAAGAGGTGACAAGGACAGAAAGTTCAGTCGTGTGGCAGACAAAGTTTTTGCATGGCACAAATCTATCTTTAAAATTCAAGATTTTCAATGCTTGAAGTAATATCAGAGCTAGGCATGACTTCTGTAGAGATTTTGATTTGGCATGGTGTGGTGAACGCATTTCCAATAGAATGAATTATTTGGGGAAAAATCAGGTTTTGGAGTCTTTAAATCTTAGTAATGCAGAGGTCTAGCTTTTTGAAAATCAGATTTCTTTTCATATAATTCAAGCAGAGCTAAAGCAGTCACCTCAAATCTTTATCACTAATTCTAGCTCTCCACACTCAGAAGTCATGAATATGGGTCTCCATAAGTTCAGTTTCGGGACTCTCTCTACAATAACTTCATCTGGTAAAGAGAGGAGTTACAGCTGCCTTGTATAGCATTAGGAAAGAGATGTACATTCTCAAAATCCCTCTGAATACACTTGTAAAAATGATATTTTCCCTGGCTTCTTGGATAGTCTTCCTAAGGGTAAGCAACCACTTTGTCCCTCTTCATCTCCCATGTCCATCTCTGGTTTCTGCTTCTCAACACTTCATTGCTTAGTCTTTCTCCTCCAGCCCTGCACTAGGGCAGATGATAAGTTACTTCTTACCAAATTCATAGAAGATGCAGATTGAATTGAAACCATGGAAGAGTTTCCTGATTGCTGCAACTTTACCTCCTCTTGCCCAGCGGCAGCCCAAGTGAGTCAAAATTACATTGAGATCTGGTTCTGAAAATAAGCACATCCACCAAAAAAATGTTATGTCATTTGGCTGAAATCTTTGAACATTACTTTTTTTCAGTGCAAACTTGAATTTTTACTTTAATTTTCTGTTTCATAGAAAATTGTAGTTTCCTAGTATGTGTGTGTGTGTATTTCTGTGCACATGGATTTTAATATTAGTTATTTTGCCAAGAGTTTATATAGGGAAATAGATACAGGTAGAGATCTATTAATGACCGTAGTGTTGTTACAAGTGTTTGTGAGGAAAGAAAATAGAACAAGCTTTTTTATACAGTATAATCTAAATTTCTTTCACTAGATAAGGGATACGATAGCCATGCTAAACCATGCTTAATGTAGCAACTCTATTTCCTTGGCAGACTGTCATTGAGTCTATCTCAGATGCCAAGTCTCCTGCTCCAAATTTTCTCATTACAAAAATTACGGGGTACATCCTGGCCTTGTTTGCCAGCCCTGAATGGCTGTTATTTTCTCCCTCAAGCACCCAGTTATGAAAATTCCCTCCTCCCCTAACACATACACTCACACGCTCACACACATTACTTGACAAGACTCTATTTTAAATGCTAATAAATGTCTATGATTGAATTTGTTTGCTTTTCTGGTTAACCATCTTTACTACTCCACCTCATGATCTCTTTTTCCAGGAAGAATGTTCCATGTTAACCCCACAATTAAATTCCAGACAGCCTGTGAATTCAGCACTAGGGGAGTTCTTGGGAGATTTCAGCTATTATGAAAGATAGACAAAAAAATAACAACCCTTGGTTGCTTCCAAGGTGCACAAACTATATTTGACCACCCAAACACAAGGCAATGTTCCTTCCAGTTATAGGGGGAAAAAAAACCAAAACCAACCAAAAATAAAAAGCTCAGCTTAGACACTGTAGGAGCCTCTTTTTTGGGAAAGGCCAAGGTTTTTAGTACAAACCAAAACCAGAGGAGTTCAACCCAAACTATGAATGCAAGAAAAGAGTTACATGTGGTTTGCTACTTTTAATAAGATGCCACCTGATCCTAAGAGACTTGTTTATATTTTAACTACATGTGGGACACAGGATTACTATCACAGAACGGTAATTTGCAAATTAGGACATCTACTTTGAGGAAATTAAAACTGGATTTAGCTGAACCATAATCATGCCACTGTCTTTTTTCAAGGTTTTCTTTATTCTCCCTTGGACTCACTTCCACAGCCCACTGCTAAGCCAAAGTATCATTTCGAGACTTCATACAAGGTCAGGATGGCAAAGCTAACATTATCTTCCACCTAAATGTCTTTTTATTTATATCTGTGGTATCCAGAATCCCCTGAAAGCATAGGTAAAGGGGACTTTCACTTTGTCAGGAGACAAAGTTGGGCAGCCCTGCCGTGGGAAGAAGCCCCACCAGGACAGAGCGATAGGAGGAAAGGAGACAGGAGAAGACAAGAGCAGATACTTTTGGAACAAGCTGCCCCAGCTGCCTGAGCAGATTCCTCACTTTGACTCAGAACAGACCCAGTCCTAGCCTTGCAGAAACCCTTGTCCTTTCCCTACTTGCCCTTGTCAAAAGTCCTTCTCCAGCTTTATTGTCTGCCTCTTTAAGTACTGGAAGCTGCTCTAAGGTCTCCCCAGAGCCTTCTCTTCTCCAGGCCAAACAAACCTGGATCTTTCAGCCTGTATCCACAGGAGAGGTGCTCCAGCCCTTGGAGCATCTTCATGTCCTTCTAGGACTCACTCAAGCAGGTCCACGCCTTTCTTATGTTGGGGGCCCCAGAACTGGACACACCCCAACAGACCCAGTGGGGTCTCACCAGGGCAGAGTAGAGGGGAAGAATGCCCTCCTTTGACCTCCTAGCGACTTTTTTTGACACAGCCCAACTTGATGTCCTTCAGGACACCCAAGTTTTTCCTGCAAACCATCTTTCCCAGCTGGCTGCAAGCCTGTACTGGCACAAGGAATTGAATGAACTGGAAGTCCCAGTCTCACTCAGGATGTGCCATACATACAAACTATTCAAATTTACAGACAAACCTAACAAAACTCTTAAAGACCACTGAACGGAGAATGGAGGGAGAAATGGTTGTTCCTTCTCCTCCTTGCTTTTAGAGTGTTGGGGAGAGAAATGGTGTCTGCTCCATCTAGTGAGGATGATCTTTTGGTCATCATACAAGGCAGTAGAGGTCGATAGGAGAGATACAAGAAAGAACTGAAATAATTAATAGCTTGGTATCAATTGGTGCATGTATTTTTGATCTTTAAGTAAATATTCCTATATAGGCAGAATTTCTAGATTCCCGAGAAGAAAGCTACATATTTTTGTGCTCCATATTTTGCAAAACCCACTAAATGTGTTCTTCAAAAATATTTGATTATTTCAAGTGTATTCTCTTTGGCATAACTGGAGGAGACTAGTAGATTAATACGCTCAGGAGGGAGACAAGGAGAGAGGGAAAAGAAGAAAGAGGGAGAGAGAAGGATGGAGAAAAAGATACAAAGTTTTGTTGTAGTCTGACCAGATATCATACAAGAGTAGTGTTGAAGATTCTAATAATTTGCACACCAACATCTGATCGGAACCAGGAAAACCAGCATCATAGAGAAGACTAAAACTAAACTGACTTTTAAAAGCAGAGAAATGTTTACTCAGCTTCATTTAAAACTTCAAAAGAGTACATCACAAGTTTAGGCTAAACACTTGGCAGGAATTCAGCTTGTGCCGTATGCTATCCAAATGTATTCAACCCTCCTCGACCCTGAGTGTGCAAGACAGCTGGAAGGCGAGCAGTCACAGCATGGAAGGAATGTGGATCTCATGGTTAAGCCATTAGACAAGTCCCCAGGAGATCTGTTCTTATTCTTCAGTTTGTCCACAGATTCCTCACATGAATGAAGGCAAGTGGTTTAATTTCTCTGGGCCTCCCCTCACTGCTGTGAAGAAAACATACCAACAATCCAAACAGCTTAAAGCCAAAAGGATCTGACACGAATGGTCACTAAGTCCAGTTCTGCACAATGCAAACACTAACTGTTTTATTAAACTCAGCCTCTTTCTTGACTTGCCTATTAAGAACAGAGTCTTCTTCATTGCAGGGCCTTTTATTTCTCATACGTGAAACCCCAGAGTCATCCATTTGGCTGTGGGCACTAAAATGAGATGCCTAAATTAGGATCTTGCGCAGTCAAGACTCTTCCCAGTTATTGGATGAAAGTATCTAGGGTGTAAGTCAGATCTTTAATGGGCTGAACCATTTTCAGTAGCTATCTGTTATTCTCCAAGAATATATGGTAAATTCAGAGTCTGAGGTATCAAATTATTAAATAATTTTAATGAAGTTTTAAGTGATTTATCTTCTTGATTGTGAAGGCTGTAGTAAGCCTATAGGCTGTTGAGCACTCTTTCTGTAAAAATCTAATTTGAACATACCAGTAAGGTCTTTGTCATTATGAGGTCCTTGGACAGGAGCCATGCTTTAGTATTACATATCACCTGTCAAACAGTTAAATCCTGGCCCATGGCTGGAGCTGGTAGGCACAACAACTGCTTCTGACAGACCACTTGAAAGCCCAGATTTATGAAAGGGAAGAGCAGCCTGCAGAGAAGGACTTGGGGGTGTGGGTGTTGGTTGGTCAACAAGACCAGACAATGTGCTCTTGAAGCCCAGAAAGCCAAGCGTATCCTGGCCTGCAACTCCAGCAGCATGACCAGCAGGCTGAGGGAGGGCTGAAGTCTGCTTCCTCATCCTTCGGGTGACAAAGCAGCCATACTAAATCTTCACGTTCAGGGAGAGGAAGAGATAATGTTGTTAGGTGGAAAATGCACTAAGTGTTACCCTAACCATGGAAAAAGATAACTCTCCATTATCTTGCTGAAGGCAGGTTAAACCAATCTAGATCTCTCCTAATCACAGAAACAGTTCAGGCAGAAATACAGTGAAAAAGTGAATTTACGGTTCCTGCACTGATGTACAGGGGCTGCTGAACAGCCCTGTTCCCATGATTTGTTTCATGCTACGTTCCCTTTTCCCCCTTTTTCTTTTCTGAAGTGTCCCCCTTTATATTCTCCAAGCCTCTATGTATGAACAGTACTTCTTTGTTTGCATCTTCCCTGTTGCCTCTGGCTTTGTTGCTTTTATATCTTTAGTTAATATTTATTATATTGTTCTGCTGTTAAATTCCTTCCTTTTCACCAATTCAGTTAAACTGGTGAAAACTGGCAAAACTACCCCCCTGGGGTTTTTTTTGCTATTTGTAGTGTTAGGGTGAGTCACCTGCATATATCACTGCTTATCTGTAATCTGCAACACCTTACAGTGGTACCTTATTAGCTCCCCCATTTGATATCTGCATACTCTTAACTACATGCCCTGAACAAAAGGGTGAGCCAACCAGTTGAAACTTCGTCTTGCTTCCTCACACAGAGAGGTCAAAGCTGATACTCCTCAATGACCCCATCATCCAGAAGCAGCTTGTCAGCTCCAGCTGCCCTCTGTTAGGTGGGTCCTGGGGAAGGTGATATGGTGGGGAAGGAGTCACAGAGCAGTGGTGCAAGCAAGCAGTCAGTTGCCTAGGAACACCCAGCCAGGGCATCTTTCCCTCAGGTTCTTTCTTCTGTCAAAAGACAGGTTTGAAAAAAAACCATTAAGTGTATTTATGTGTGTATCTTCTTTCATACAGCAACCAGGATACACTGTCCGTGTCACAGGGTGCTTTGCAGTATAAGAATGAAGAACATAGGTCTGAATAGTAATGACAGTGGTTGTCACATAGACATTGCTACAGAAAGACAAAGAAACAGTACAAAAATGTACATGTTTTTGGTGACAAATCCTGAAAGAAAAAGGTAAGTATTCTACAGCAGCACTGCTGAGGCAGGTTCAGGGAAACCTTTCTTTTCGTTGGCTTTCAGTAGGTGACAGACTGGGACAGGGAAGGGTTGAGTCACTCAAAGTGCGAGAAGCTGTTGTTGGCTGAATGAAAGAAAACAGAGGGCTGCCATCAGCGGAATCAGGAGGTGCACTGTAGCGGTCAGAAGCACTGATGTATAGTTGCGTGGCAATCAGTCCTCCTCTTTCATTAAAATTTTTGCCTGCATATGAACAGTCCCAATATAGATAAGGCTTCATGACCCCTTTAATGTAAACAACTCATTTCTTAATGCTGATCCTGACACTGAATTGCCTGTGAAGAAAGATCCTATGAAGGGGTTTAGCTTCTTTATTTAAATAGAAAAAAGTTAACATGATCCAGCAGTTTCCACAAATAAGGTAAGGAAAATACTTTGCTTTGCCCAAGTTAAAAAATAAAAAACTGAAAAAGGAAAAATTGGAATTTGGATTCATGTCCCTTTCTAAAATAAAATTCACACATATTTGGCAGAAATATAACCTTTGAAAATTACCCTTTGCATGAGAGTTTTGCATTTCTTAATTCCTCCATTTCTACTGAGTACACTCTGTCTGTACCAGACACTTCTGTGGTCAGCCATGTGAGGGATCTGTCTTCAAAAGACATGTCTGCACCCCCACAGTGACTCTTTGGTAGACTTGATGCATATGATAAGTTGGATGCTAAACAAATATATCTGAACCTTCTTCCATTCATCATAGCCATGCTGGTATGCATTGAGCATGGCTTCAGAGGACTTTCCCTCCATTTTCATAGAATCATAGAGTTGTTTATGTCAGAAAAGACCTTTAAAATCATTAAGTCCAACTGTTAACCAGCACTGCAAGTCCACCACTAAACTATGCTCCTAAGCACCACTTCTACGCATTTTTTAAATAACACCATGGGATGGTGATTCCAGCACTTCTTTGTCCAGTTTGTTCCAGTGCTTGACAACACTTTTGGAGAAGAAATTTTTCCTAGTATTGAATCTAACACTCGCCAGGTATAACTTGTGGCCATTTCCTCTTGTCCTATCGCTTGTTACTTGGGAGAAGAGACTGACCCCCACATCACTATAACCTCCTTTTAGGTGGTTGTAGAGTTATAAGGTCTCCCCTGAGCCTTCATTTCTGTAGGCTGAACAAACCCAGCTCTCACAGTGTTTCTTCATACAGCTTCCCAGTCCTTGGATCATCTTTGTGGCCTCTCTCTGGACCTTCTCCAGCCTGTCCACATCTTTTTTGTATAGTAGGGACCAAAGCTGAACAAATCACAGGGCTTCTGAAAAATACCTCAAAATGCCTGTTGCTCAACACTGATTGTTAGGAGAGTGATAATTCAGCTGGAGACATCTACATTATCAACAGCAAAAGCTGAGATGACACCTGCTTTTGGCAAGACCTTGTGCAGTTTGCTTACTGCCTGATCATACACGCGTTCACATTTCATTCCTTTACCCTGGGACTACCTTTTGACATGCCAGAAAATGTAAACTTCTCTGACATAGTCCTTTAAAAACTCTTAATGTGTCAGTTTGAAGCAACGTCAAAAGCTTGCTAGTAGTGTTTTTTTCTGTAGCTTTGCTTCCCTGTGCTAGGCGCAAGACAGGGTCAACTGGTTAATAGTATTAACAAGGGTGAGATTTGCAGTGGCTGTTCTAACACGAAAGATGTAAATGTCACGCAAGCAGGGACGAGACCCCAGGGCTCAGGTCAATGCTCTATTGCCTGAGGCTGTGAACCAGCATTATTTTGCCCCTTTCTCAGTGCTTCCATTGGGTTCACATTCCTGGTCAGCCAGGGGCGCAGGTCTAGCAGGTCAGACAGAAGACAGTTGCTAACGCTGTGCCTTGCCAGGTGTGCTGAAGTAAATATATTTAGTAAATGCTGGAGGCAGTTCAGGCAGAAATCAACACCTTCCCTCTTCTTTTTGAATAGCTCTTTGCAGACATGAACTTGCATGGCAATTTTTTTTTCCCTTGAAGCAACCTACCTTTTAACCAGTACTAATTCAGCCTAAGCTTTTTTTAATTACTATATAAAGGCTCCCAAAGCCCTGTGGCATGAAATTATTAGAGACCAGCTGTGACTAATTACATTTTTCAATTTCACAGGACACAGCTCCAGTAAGACTGTTTGTTGTTATTCTTTTTGTTTTTTAAAGCCAAGTTGAATTTCAATCTGGCCTTGGAAGAGGTCAACTCTCCCACTTTTCCAATATAAGAAAAGTGAATCCCATACTTTTTTTTTTCCAAAGAAAAGCTTAGTTGCAGTCATACTACCTTCCCATAGAATGCCTGCTGTAGAACAATAAAGAGACTTTCCTGTATATACACAGTAAAATATCTTTTTCTGTGAATGGATTGACCTGGGCTCTGAAACCCGTTGTATTTGACTACATGAACCAACCTTTCCAGCATGGTATACTCAGGTAAATGGCTTTGCACTGCTTTTTCCCACCTATCCCCAGCTGGTAACTGATAATACTATTGGCAACTTGGTAAGTGCTGGGAAGCAAGCAAGAAAATTACACTGTTGGCTCCCACTGCTCTCCATTTCACATGAACATCTCATGCTCTTTATTGCAATTTGAGCTATTTCTACAGTATCACTCACTCATAATGATATTAATTAGCCAGTCTAGCAACACTACCCACTGCATCATACAATTCTTTATACATCCTCCAAGGCACAGGATGCTCAATGGTACTATCATAAGCATTGATCTCCCATGCAAAGCAATTTATTGACATTTAATCATATAAGGTTGAGGAGTACGCAAGTTAGCAGTCCAGTGACTCAAAATTTCGGGGTATTTTTTACCATATTCTCTCTGTGTTGCTATTGCAATGGTTCTAGGTGTTTGTATTGTAACAACAGTTGGAACTGACTTGTGACCACTGAAATTCTCTCTTCGTCACATAACATGTGGCACTGAAGGGGTTAATCAAACCAAGCAGATGGAGTAGACATATCACTAACTTGTTCCCTTTAATTACTTTGCAGATCATGAGGGAAACAATAATGCCTCTAGGACCAGAGTGCTTTATGGCAGGGCAAGTGGAATAAACCAAGAAAACATCACTAATTAACTTGCAATGAGCTACAGCACAACCCATGATTTCGTGAGGAGAAACCAAAGCAGCTGCTGAATTGTTCTCATGACCTTGCTATCTGGTGCTACTGCACCAACAGAGGACATGGGAAAAAGACTTCAAATACACAGGACTCATGTTTTTACTTATAGTGCAAGACCATTCATGGAGAAAGATACCTAGGTAACAATCAATTAGCATCCAGTAGAGCAGTATATAAACTAATTTGGCTCCCTGAACAGATAAGAAATCTAAATAAGCATGCCCAGTCAGAGCTCTCTGTTACAGGAGCTAGCTGGCTCCTACAATCTCAGTTAGTTTATAGTAAGATGGTATGGATGTCTCTATAACATGTGCTAGTCTTGTAGAAGTATCTGAGTGGAATTCATCCTACTCAGCTTCAGACATTTTTATCTGAGATGTTGCCTAGGCTCCTTTTGTACCACTGGAGAGAAATAGGCACTTAGAGTGCAAAATTCATTTGCTCCATTTTAGTTATGTTCTTTTGGATGAGGTGAATCAAACTATCAACACTCTGAATGAAATTCAGTTGCCCATATATAAGCACTCAGTATCACTTCAAATACCAGCTGAAACACTCACAGGTCTAGCTACCAGCTGCTGAAAGGTCTTCTGACACATGTGCCAGTCCTATATGGATCTCTGTTTTCTCTAACATCTCAAATGGCATTAAGCAACTGAATCCTGCCTTCTCCACTTGGGTGACAGTTGGTCATCCATGACTAAGTACATTCAGCTTTTTTGCTGTAATCAGGGCTCACGAAACCACACCTGAGCTAGCTTCAAAACAGCTACCATAAAGTCTGCCAATCATGTATCTCTCTGATGTTGTGGAATATCTTCCTCTCTGATCAGATAGTTTTGATTTCTTCCACGGTAGCATCAACAACAGGGCCTGGCCTAGGTGCATTAAAATCAGTCCGAGTGTGCCTATTTGATGATGTGTGTCAATTCTAATGCCAAGCCACACTTCAGTTATAAAAAAAGTTATTTCTTTAGTCCTCACTCTGAAGGACAAGCAATACATAAACGGCCTAAAGTGGGCATTTTGAGCTGGCTTAGGATGAGAAAAAGAACACCCATATGAGGAGCATATTTGTCTTCATATGTTTAAGAGATTGTTTGAAGAAGGAAGAAGGAATCTGCTGTGGAGAATAGAATAGGAAGTCACATTCTTCTCTTGAAGCAAAGAGATTAAGATTATGCTTTAAGAAGCTTCCCATCTCTAATAAGAGTAAAAAATCATAAGCTGGAAATAATCGTGTGGGTATAGGTGGGGAATCTCCCTTACCAAATATCTTTAAGGGTAGGTTTGACAAATATCTGTCAGAAATCATGTCACTAAGAAGATATAGCAACTAGTCCTCTGAAGGGTTTTCTTCAGTTCTGTGATTCTGTGATTCCCTTCTGGAAAAGGGCCAAACCCCAACAAATCCCAAAGTAGGTATTTAGATGGATAGTAAGCGTATTCATGATAATTATATATAACACTACTAAGAATTCTGGAAGATTACTGAGCCTCTTGGCTCAGGATTTACTTTTACAAGGCTGGATTACAACTCAATCTCACTTGTGGACAGATACTTTTACACACGCTGGATGTGAATGTTACTGATTTTAACCTAAGATTTTTAATGAAGTGCAGGAAACCAGTCCAAAGAAAACTTTCTTATTCCTTGCACTCTGCCTCACAGAGAAAAAAGGAAGCCGAGGTCATAAGATCAACTAGCTCCAAAGATTAATTTCTCTCTTCACAGAAGACTTCTGTATAGCTGGAGGTATTGAAGAAAAGACAATAGAGGCAAGGGAAGTAAGGAAGTTAAGCTTTATATAGTCATAGACAATTCGTTCACTCTTGCCACTTTCCTTGCCAGGGGCAAGCTGTGTTTGCTTGACAGATCTCTGCTTTTTTTTGCCTTGATGTTCTATGTCTGCCTATCTGTGGCTCAGAAAAAGTGAAGCATTTAACTAAGTTTGACAATGCTATCAATAGTGAGCAGGAGGTGAATGTTAATTCAGAAGGAGATCTAAGCAGCTTTAGTTATAGTTCATTTTGAACACTCTGTGTCCCAGCAGTCTTGACTTCATTGCAATTAGCTACAGTGCTACCTACACTTAGTTTTGGAATTGGTTGAATTAAAAAATATGCTTAAGCAGATGCATTACAGAGCTAATCTACTACCATTTCAGTGAACCAGTAAAAGCTGGAACAGGTAATGATTTTGTGAGGCCTCAATTAAGAATGATTATGTAGTTCAATGCAATTGAAACAGTCAAACTCATACAGTAGCTAATGAACTCCAATCATGAGAATAAGACTAAAAGGAGTGACATGGGGAATCACAGAAGATTTTGAAAGGTTATGTGGTGCATATCTAAGTCCTTAGGCAGGAACAACACTGTAAGCCATCCTTGACTGACATCTACCCTATCCTTAAAGATGCCCCGGGGAGGCAACTGCTGCTACAAGCAATCAGTCTTATTGTATTGCTACCCTATTTTTTAGAAAGTCTGTCCTAATCACCAATTTCAAACTGTTTTTTTATTTTGGTAATTTATATCCAAGTCTTCCTAATCTAGCCACCACGGCCACAGAGAACAGATTGTTCTCTTCCACTCTGAAACAATTTTCAAGACTCTCAAAAACTGATTTTGTACCTCCTCCAGCCTTTCTTCTCCAAAGAAAACCCAGATTCTTCCAGCCTTTTCCCTTAAGCCATGTCTTGTATTGGGACAATTAGAAGAGCAAATGGTTTCTTGCTAGCTAAAAGGCTCGGGCTTTGTCAAAGGCATTATTATGAGAGTGTTTGTTCTTGCATACAGTAGCAGAGCAGGCATTTCTCTTTCCTTCTTTTCTTAGTATATGACTAGATAGATAGACAAAAGAAATGATAAGGCCACAGTCCCTCCCACAATGCAATAGTTGTGTTCTAGGTCAAGTTGAAAATATATAATAAAATTCAGTCTTACTCATGCCTCATGTTGTGGACCACAACCTGTATTTTACAAAATGGGGGAAAAAAAAAAAACAAAACAAAACAGATTGTTCAAGGTTTGAGCTGTGGAGACAGATTTAGGTTTTTGGATGAGGGAATGGGCTTACAACCACATCCATCAGGTCATATTGTTTGTACAAATACACAATAAACCAGCCAATACCATCTGACCTCTCATCACATATTGCAATAATTGTTTCTGCCTGCTTATTGCTCAACAAAACACCCTGCATTTTGTACTGACTAAAGGATATAGAACTCATGTGAAGTCATAACTGCCCTTTTGTCTTTTGACCAGAGCAATTTTTTTTCTACTTTTTACATTTTTCATCAGAACACATACTACCCACAATTAAATTATTAAATTATTATACCCACAATTAGATTATTCCTAGAACCTATTAAATCTGGTCTTGTGCCTATTTGAATAAGAACATTTCAGTTCGGAATTAATTTGAAATTGTGTTCTCTATGGGATGTTAAAATCAACTTTTTAGTCTCACGAGAGTTTTCCAGGCTCCCTCTTCAGGCAGTGCAATGAGAGTTGCATCTCTGGTAAGCAACTGTCAAGCGAGCTGGAGATGTCTAAGGGGCACTGAGAGTCACACTTGGAAATCAGCATCTGTGCACAGACTTCAGAGCCTCACTTACTTGCTTAGACTACCTGGCTCTCTTTTGATTATGGTGAATTTTACCACCACAGTGTAGATCACAGAATCATCAAATCATCAAATCGCGGACTGGTTTGGGTTGGAAGGGACCTTAAAGTTCATCCAGTTCCAATCCCCTGCCATGGGCAGGGACACCTTCCTCTAGACCAGGTTCCTCCAAGCCCCGTCCAGCCTGGCCTTGAACACTGCCAGGGATGGGACAGCCACAGCTTCTCTGGGCAACCTGTGCCAGGGCCTCACCACCCTCACAGAGAAGAACTTCTTCCTCAGATGTCATCTAAATCTCCCCTCTTTCAGTTCAAAGCCATTCCCCCATGTTCTACCACTATATGCTCTTGCAAAAAGTCCCTTTCCAAATTCATCCAGATCATCCCATGTGTTCCAAACATGTGTCAGGATGAGCTCAAGTGTGTGTTTATCATTACTCTAATGACTACAAAGACTGTCTAGGCTCATTATCTTCCACTTTTTTCTGCATGACATTTAGGCAATCTTAAATAAAATCAATCCCAGGGTATTTATCTGCATGTTCATTGATTCATGTGATAGATCCCTATCTTCACACTATTTCCTAGCAAGGATGACAGAGATGGATAATAGATTTTGTAGCCCAGCTGACTCGGTCTGTTTAATCTCAGCTTCTTTATCACTCATCTTACAGATGACAATCACATGCGGCAGTGAAAAGCTGGAGGCCTGGATATCTTCAAATATGTATCTAGATTCACTGTAATTCATCTCTCAAGGTCCATCCTTGTTTTGTACTGAATTCGCCATGCACTATTTTTTATGCTGTTTCTAGTATTTCTTATTCTTGTATTAAAAGAGATAGTAAACAGCAATATCTTACTCAGTTTCTGCAGCTATTCATGCTTTCTGTCACATCCTCCCCTGTAATTTCTTTTCCAGCAAAGAAAGGTTGAGTATATCTGAGCATTTCTCATGCAAAAGCATTTTGATAACTTTACTTGTTCTTGTCACCCACCCTTGCAGGCTGTCCTGGCTATGGTTTTCCTTAGCTTCTATCAGCAAGAAAGTTACCTTATGGATAAGAAAAGTGTTTAATCCAGCAGTAGAGATTGTGAGGGTGAGAATGCATCAGTCTCCTGGAGGAAGGCTACCAAATATACTAGAAGAATATGCCAAGTGGTCTTAACAAGTTAGGTTAGGCAGGTAATCTTTTACTCTTTGCTATTGCAGCCTCTACTTGAGAAGGGACTCAACTGCAGCTGAGACTGTGCAATTAAAAATTTCTATTTTGAGCTATCAGCATTTCTGGATGTGAAAAATAAAATAAAATAGTAATCAAAGATAAAAGAATAACCCTCTTCCCAACCAAAAAAAAAAAAAAAAGGTAAAAAGAAAAGAAAACAAACCAAATTACCACAGTAGCAACCTGCCTGCTCACCTTGCGCTTTGCAGTAAGCTTTCAGGGACAAGAACAAATGCAAACCCCCTCATTTATTTGGGATGGGCTTCCTGAGCTCTTGCAGAGTTTTGATGAAATCCTGTTGAATTTGGTTTCTGCTGTGGTTTTGATAATGGGCTGTAAAAAAGAATAGGAGGTAGAATAAAAAAGCGAAGAAACACCACAACCGGCTGGCTACCACAAACAAACACTGCCCATGACGTTTGTAAATACTCAGAGGTGAAGTGAGACAGAGAGCAAACTTCATAATTTCCTGAGCAACTGTCAGAAGCAGACTTGGCTTGGAGCAGATGAGCAGGATGGGGCTGATGGCTTAATTGGTCCAAGAACCAGCCTCTGGATACTCCACATGAAGGGGAGAGATGCCCCCTAATGGGTGATCTTAGAATAATCTTCTTTCTGAAATTTCTTCCTCAGTCTTAAGGGCTTGTGTATTCACTGAAGTGTGAGTCTATATTTCCCAGTACCTCTCTTCGAGGCCCGGAAATAAAAAAGCAACCACAGACTATCATTGCTGAGTCAGACCTCTTCCATACTGCTGGCCTTAGGTCTGCATCAGTCCCTGTTTCCCCTTCTACCCTTGATCTGGGAAAGCTGGCCAAAGTCTCTTTTGAAGGGAAAAGAAGAGAAAGGTTGGAATAGTAAAACTCTTATGAGGTATAGGAAAAGTCATTGTCCTTTAATATGCATGACACGAGTGTGAATGCTTATTGAGTCATATGTTGGAGAGGAGTCACAGTATGAAGCTGCAGTCTGATTTCTTGGGGGAGGTGGGGTAGCTACAGTCATATGGGTAAATTTTATAGCAGATATTGCTGGCTGATCCCAAATTTGGGATACTGGTGCAATGAGGAAGAGTCTTTGAATGTGGATGCCAGAAGTGGGAGGTGTGAATCTCCTTACGGATGCTTGAAATTTGAAGGGGCTCTCTGGGACATACTCAAAAAGAAGAGATTCCTCTATCTTTTGTGTCATGAGGCAACATGAAGTTGATGCATGGTCTGCTAGGCTTTGGCCTCCAAAAAAAATTCTTTCACTCTGTGCGTTATGACAGAAATATGATAGCATGCACATTACGTCTTTCACTGAAAGTCAACACTTCGGACTGCCAAGCAAGGATTAAGGCACTTAGCAGGAGACTTCTAATCCTGCATTCAAAGTGAAAGCTGATTTTTTTTTTCTCCAAGTTGTTTTCCTCCGAGTTGCCCAGTTTATTTTACATTGCTGAACAGTATTGAACATTTGCCATTCTCTCCTTTTCTGATTTTCTCCTCTTCCCTGTTGTCCTGTCACAATCCTTTATGGTGCCTAAGGAAGGAAGCTAAAATTTCTGGTTTTAGCAAAATAATCTAGTGGAAATTGTGCTTTCACGTCTCTTCAGAGCAGGACTTGCACACCTGCTTGCTGCCTTGCTCTAGCTGCCTCCACTACTAGTTTAATGAAGAACAGAAGCAAACAGGCTCTTATATTCTGACTGAATCGATACAATACATCTGATGGTATAAACATGAATATTCCCACCTTCATTTATTTTTAAGGTTATGCTTTCCATAATCATTAACAAAAACAGCCAAAGGCATAATAGATGAGCCAGGTGGATATGTCTTATTTTCAAGAGAAACTGCATAAAAAAATTTTTGGCTATGTTTTTTTTTTCACTGCGCTGTGGGCACATATCCAAAGTAAGATAGGAACAGATTGGAAAAGTAGTAGTGTTTTATTCACTGTCTGCATTTGATCTATGTGTTTGTCAGGATTTTCACATGGATTAGAGAACCTGAATGAGAAGTCTGGTGCCAATTTATGCTTTCTCTTGTATCTGTAAATTGCTATTTTATTAGATACTAAGGCTATGCTAAGCTTTTGGACAGTGGACAAGGGTCTTAAGGGATGAAGCTGTCACATGCCTTAAGGCCCAGCAGCAGTGTAGTCTAAAGTAACCATCAAGAAAGTAGAATTTTGGCTGTCTCCCTTCCCTTCTTTTTTTTTTTTCATGCTTGGAAGCATGAAAAATTGGAAAGAGGAAAATATGAAGTTCTAAAGAATAATGTTCAGAAGAGTCTTTTAGGTTTTATCACATCCCAAGGACATATCTTTAAGAAATTTAGTATCAACTAAAGAAAAAGAATTACAGATTTTAGTCTTGCATATCATGTCTTATCATTCACTGAGTTAATCCAGACAGCAGGCCATTGTGACTCTGTGCACAAATTAAGGAATCAAAGACAAAGATTTGCATGAGATACGATTTGTATGAGATATGAGGAAGAAATTCTTCCCTTTGAGGATGGTGAGGTGCTGGCACAGGTTGCTCAGAGCAGCTATGGTTGCCCAATCCCTGGCAGTGTTCAAGGCCAGGTTGGCTGGGGGTTGGAGCAATCTGGCCTAGTGGAAGGTATCTCTGCCCTTGGCAGGGGGTTGGAACTAGATGATCTTTTAGGGCCCCTTCCAACCCAAACCATTCTGTGACACTGTAGGCAAGTGTTCCTGTGCATTTTGAGCACACAGTCTCCACTGTATTCAGTGAAAATGCAGAGGTGAGCTGATATGCCCATGCATGTGGATACTACTGTTTGAATTGCTCTCATGCACTCATTCTAGCCTTCAGTTGCCAATGAAGGATGCAAACATGTCCATAGGTCCTGTGCCATATTTGGCAATTCCCTATGGATGTCTCAGATTACTCTACCATGTCTAAGGTGGTATTAGAGCAATAGACCCATATCTTCTATTTCATAAGTCATGCAGCCTAGTAAGCAGTTCAGCTCACAAGTGGCACAAGGAAATGCTATTTATTCTGGACACAGCAGCTCAATGCCTGTGAAAAATACATGGCAGCAACTCTTTGCCTTGCAAATTGTCACTTGAAAACATCACCAAGAGCGACTCTTATTTAGGAGATGAGTCCAGCATTTGGCTGTGTCCATACCACCAATTAAATTGTACCAGCTCATGCTGCACAGCTTTGATCAGTTATACTTTAAAATTCTTAACATTGGTCCCTGGCATGCTACATAGTGCTAACCCTGACAACTTCCGGGCTTGCTTTGGGTGTCAGTGCAGGCCAGAGAACATTCCCAATAGGCAATTTGGATGTAGTCACCTCATTTAGGAGCATAAGAGAATTTAACAGTGTGGATTTGGCCAGGTCCTGCCTATTGGCATGAGGACAAGACAATGTGACCTGATCCTATTTAGTTTACCACTACAAATGACACCTTTTTGTTCAGATTGCATGAGGAGGATACCAAGACGAGTTTTGAGTGGTTTCCCAACCTTCCTAACAGAGTGGAAATCAAGCACTGGTTTCTGTTCTTTTAAGAACTGGAAACTTTCTCTGCTTGGGCACAAGGCAGAGTTCAAGAGCAAATGATGCTTTTGTAAAGACAGAACCTTTACTGCTGTGCCTCTGCAAGCCTACTGGTTCCTCATGTTGTTTCTACACACCAGATGGGGAATGACTTTTGTGAATTTCTGAAATGTTACTTAGCCCCTAATTCTTATTAGGGTGAAAATAGTTGGGTGCCATCAGGGATTTGAGCAATACAGAAGGTCTGAAAACTCTTTTACCTGGATCAGGCTTTTGGGAGCTCCATGTTGGAGAGAAGCAATAAGGGTCACATCATTGTCTGATGAGGTGCACTGATATTTGTAGATATTTGTAGCATCTTTGTATTATTTCACCCAGAGCGCTAGAGCTTAGAGAGTGGCTTTAATTTTGCACTGCATTTAGAGGCCCTGGAGAATGATATAGAACTTGTGTAGGTTTCAGATATTTTGAGTGATCTATGATTATGGTCTTAATAACAGTCCATGCACTGTATATCTGTCTAATGATAGGGTACATTTGGAAGAAAGATTATATATAATTTTATTGTATTTATTCTTATTTTCCTCCTAAATTTAGGATATCAAGAATGATCAGAGAGGAGGACCACACTCAATTTTCGGAGGAACCAACTCACATTCACACTGGAAGAAGAAAGAGCAATGCCAAAAAAAAGCTAACATTTTGCTGCTCATTTTCTTGATCTCTGAACTTAGAATATTCCTTGTCAATTTGCCACTGTGTATGCTATTTCTGTTCACATAAGAAGTCAATTCAATTCTTAGATCCACAACAAAATCATCCCCAAAGTGTTAATTCATAAAAGTGGTGTAATGCCACATCCTCAGTGTTTTCTCCTTAATATCCTCCTCCTGGAGTGAAAACAAGAAAGATGGGGGAGGGGAGAAGGAGAAGAAGATAAAAGGGAACCAATCCATTTTCTCAAAGTAATATGTGGAGGTGTTATTAACCTACTATTAGTTTCCAGAAGAACTCATGAGAATAGGCCATATGTTCTCTCTCACAGCACAGTGTTACAAAGATATGGAACCCACAAGAGGGGTCCTGTGGCATGGATGACACCAGGAGACAAACCACAGCTAAACCTCAAACTGCTTCTCAGCCTGCTGTGAATCTTGCTCTGGTGTGCTATAGTCGTCCAGGTTCTCATCCTTACTCTACTGTTCTCTTTCTGGTTTCCTGATTTTCGACCTACCTTCTGGTCATGATCCTGGTCTTTGCTTATTAAACTATGTATTTTATCATACCTCCAGTTGGAAATCTAAACTGTAAAGCAAAATTATCATTTTCGTCTTTGCTGAATCAAGCTTCATTTTTTTTAGGCTGCTTTACTTTCCTTAGATAAAGAAACTCCAGGAAAGGCTGGCCTGATATCCAGTGTGTTTTGCAAGCCATTTGGGATTGAATCAGAAGAAAAAGTTGGTTTGTCAAATCTACCACAAGTCAGCTATGGGAAAAAAAGAGGTGTCATTTTCCCAACTATCTGAAGGGATATTTTACACAAAATTATAGTCTGTCAGCATTAAAGCTTTCTAGAAATGATTTGATGGAGGCAAAGGGACAGGTCTTGTACTTAAAACTAACCTTGTAGAGAACACGTTAAAAGGCACTGCCGGTGAATATCATAGCAACTTCTATCCCATGAAAATATGGCTGAACTTTGCAAAGAGAACAGAATTCAAGTAAAAATAAGGGAAATAAACCAAAGTATTTTCCTGATGAGCAAACACCTTGAATTTGCCATCTCCCCCCAATCTTTAATTGAGCAGTTTATAATATTTCCAGTTTCTTTTTATTTTCCCCTAAAGCTGGTGAGATTTGGAGAAACCTCCACCTCTGAATGTTTAGTCTCCTTAGTTTTGCACACCTGGTTGGGAGACATCAGTAGTGGTCCTTATTAATGAAGCCAGGACAACAGACAGAGCTTTGATAGATATCCATTAAACCAATCAGCTTAGGGAATAAGCAAGAAGCAAAAGTACCAGGCCCTGGCCCACTGTGGAAACAAGTCAATTGTTTCATTCTATCCCTTCTGCTTGCATTGCTGAAAAGTTGGCAGCCTGCTGGGTCAAGTGGTAAATGCAAAGCAACATTTAAGCCCAGTACCTAAAAGGGGCCTGCAAGAAATCTGGAGAGGGACTTTTTACAAGGGCGTATAGGGACAGGACAAGGGGGAATGGCTTTAAACTGACAGAGAGGAGGCTTAGGTGAGATCTGAGGAAGAAGTTCTTCGCTGTGAGGGTGATGAGGCCCTGGCATAGGTTGCCTGGAGAAGTTTGGCTGCCCCATCCCTGACAGTGTTCAAGGCCAGGTTGGATGGGGCTTGGAGGAACCTGGTCTAGAGGAAGGTGTCCCTGCCCATGGCAGGGGGCTGCAACTGGGTGAACTTTAAGGTCCCTTCCAACCCAAACCAGTCTGTGATTCTATGATTTCTATTCTGAGCCACCAGAAGGGAAGGACACAGATACAATTACTTGGCTTTGCAGATAACAACATGTCTTCCAGCAGCTTAGATGTATGAGGCAGTTAGTATTCCCTGGTGGGCTATGCATCACTGGCAGCCAGTGATGCTATTCCTGTGTGAAAGTAGTGCAGCACTTAGTAACCTGAGTGGTATTCTTCATTACAGAATTTGAATTCTATTCTAGCTGTTGCTTCATCAAAATGGCTCTTTTAGAAATGAAAACTTGCTGTCAAGAACAGATGCTGGCAGCGCTGAACACTGTTCCGCTGTATTAAGCGCAGTTTTTCAGCTCTGCTCTCTGCTTTGATTCCTGATCCCACACCAGAGTAGTGGGATAGACCAAGCAAAGGTCAAGATGACCAGACAAGCAGTGAGGATGAATGGACATCATATTGCAAGGAAGACCACAGCTCCATGCAGCTAATTCATGATACAATGCTTTTAAACAGTTAAGCAGTAAGATGCATGGGAACATGAAGTTAAGAAACAAGTATGGGTCTCATATTAAATGTTTTTTGGCATTTAGCTGAAGAGGTGGGTAAAAGGCTTCCATTCTAATTAACTAATGGAGTTGTCATGCTGCCATGTGTTGAAGGGTTTGGTATGTTAGCAGATTGAAAGGCCTTCGTTTGAAATCTGCTTGAACAATCATGCTGGAAACTGTTATGTTCTCAGAACAAGGTGGTTTCAGCTGTAGCTGCTCAAAACAGGAAGCAAAATGAGGCAACTCATAAAATGTGATAAACTTCAGCACTGCCTTCAGTCCAATCACATAAGCTGAGGATGGGTGGTGGGAAGTAGAGCTTTTGTTACTTTCCTGTGCCAAAACATGAGCATCATAAGATGAGCACACCTGATCAATGCTGCCGCTGACCACATCCTAGCCACTCCCTGAGTCCTTATCACCAGCAGATTGTGCTTGGGGCTTCCTGCCCACCTCCTCCCCTGCACAAGGAGTCTACAGACACACATGGTGGGATCACAATGTCACTGGGGTCCCCCTGATGCCTACCAGCTTCCCATAGCAGAAATAAGTTTATCTCTGCAGCCTTCATCCAACACAGCAAGTGCTGTGTGAATCTCACAATGCCAGGTTTATAATGTATTTGACAGAGATTTACTTGGGGTTTAAGAAATGAAGGAAGTACAGGACAGATAATCAGCCCTGTGGTCCAATGAGCCTTGAATACTGTCACACAGAGATGACAGTGATCAAAGTAAGCAGCTGAGATATGGCTTGGGATCCCTGCAAAACTTTGCATCCAGTATTTACTGTTAGCATTGGTCACTGGAAATCTAGCTCCTTTACATACCAAGGAAAAGGCCTACATGTGGTTAAGGTTGTGGGTTGGGCTGCACATTCTGGGCTGTTTCCTCAGCCTGCAGCCCATGAGCTTGCAAAGGTGAAAAGTCCCTTGATCAGGCCTTGGCATTAAGGAGGTGACAGGGGACTATCCCACGCTTTATCTTAAAGGGAATGAATTCGGCCAGTTTTTATGTTTCCCATTTTAAGCCTTCCTGTGCATAACAGAAAACCCACAAGATACCCCAGCTTCAGTTGTCTGCCCTTCTGAGCTTCTACTGAGCAAGCAGCTCTGAATAGCTGTGAAGAGGAACTTTCCACAGTTAACTCAAGAAAGATGTTTACAAATGTTCTCTAATGCACCTTTCTTGTCCAGACTTAAATTAAAACTCAGCTCTGAAGAAATATCACCTGCTAATTGTTTTTTTGGAAGGAACCCATCCAACTCATTTCCCAGGACTGGCCTTGCTGAGCTGACTTGAAATAAATAAATGATATATTGGTGGGGGTACAATCAATACAGCATGCCTGTAGGCAAAACTACAGATTAGATGCTTTCCTTCCCACATAATATATTCATAGCATTATCAGAAACAGCATATTTCCCAGGTGACTGCAAGGGCTGTAAGGAAGAGATAATTTTCTCCAGGGGCACTATTTTCTTGATGGTGTCTATCAACTGCTACTGAATAGGCAATAGCCAATTAACTGGCAGATGTAAACAGCTCTCAAATAACTTGCCTGTCAGTGTTTTTTGACTTATGCTGAATTCAGTAACTCTGTTTGCACCTTTTAAAAATGTAAGGAGAGTAGAATGGGGGAAGGTGTTCTTCTGCAAGGTAGACTGTGTCCCCTCCACCCTTCATTGAAGAGAGACTACTGATCATCTGAACAGCTGAGTCCAAGACACCACTCACTGAGTTTATTGGGAAGGAACTAAGATGGATGAAAATACTATAAGTGGTTGTGGATAGAACAAAACCAGAGCATAGTGTTTGCTATCCCACTCTTTGGGAGGCCTAGCTAGCTGACTGATGTTTGGAATCAAAAATCAGTTCAGCATCCAAGCCATTCTTGTAAAGGTGCTTGACCAAATCTTGACTACATGGAAGGATTTCAGTTTTCATTGAGTTTTGTTTTCTTGTATAATATGAGCCATGCTGATGGGTTGGTTCACCTTGGCTTGGAAGATAGATACAAAGTGTTGAAGACCAAGAAGGAAAGGGAAGTAATTTAGAAGGCTAGTAACCACTAAAATAAGTTACTTAAAAACTGATCCTACAGACAGTTTCATCCTGAAAAAAAAACCCCGAAACAGTGTAAGAATTCACAAAGAATCACAACTGTCATCTACTATGGAGGTCTCAATACCAAGACCTTTAGTAAGTGAAAAAATGGTCTGGGTATTTTTATGTTTTTGATGCTCAGATCTCTTAGGAAGAGATAGAACAAAGCCATACTACAAATGGAAAAAGGATTGCTTTGGCTAGGAAGCTGCTGTAAAGGTTTTTGCCTTAGATAATGTTTGTTTCCTCTTAGAGTACTTGTCTTCTTTTCTTCTTGTATTTAAGAAAAAAACAGGGCCTTATTTCTAAGAGAAGTAATCTTTCTGAACTAGCCAGGACATAATACATCAAAAAACAAAGTGAAAGAAAGTGGAATGGTTTGATAGGATTTCAAAACATGCTTCATCACAGAAAAGAACATTGAAGCACCTTGATTGTCATTATATTCTTGAGTCACCATGGTTAAGCTGAGGATTATCAGTGTAGTCATCATACCAAGTGTACCAGTGCTTTACACTAGATATTCATGCTCCTGGATCCCATGCTATTGATTTACTCTGGTTTTGTGGTCATAGTGATCTCCTGGCCTTGAAAAGCACACAAGCTGGAGAAAACACAGCACAGGAAGGAAAGAATACATAAAAGTGGAAAGACAAACACAGAGCAAGAAAGATGCTGCAGGAAATTAAGACAAACATCACTACTTTTTTGGAATGGGCTAATCATTTGAAGGTCTCAGAAGGATTTGATTTGGGGATCAGAATCACATCACATGAGAGAGATGATGGAATATCTGCATTGAACCCTGCTCAACCAAGAGAGATCCAGGGACTGGTGTTGCTCCTGAAATTGGAAATGCTTCTGCCCACACAGACTTACAACCCTGCAAGATGTTGAAGCACAGGTGGTCTGTTACCAGACCCCACTGCTACCGAGACCCCTTTGTGCCACCAATATAACATGCTTTCAAGATACTCCAGTTCTGCTAGGGCTGAACGAAAACACAGTCTCCTGCTGCAGCCTCATGTGCCCTTATTGCGTGTATCAGTGGAATTGTCTCCAGCAAAGTGTGAAGAAATGCCCAGCAGTTGTGAACAGTGCTCTCTCAATACCTTTTCACAATCTTCCCATCCTTGATCCTCCACTTGTTGGTCACCTCCTACCTCCGTTTCCAAAAGAGGGTAAGATCTCGGCAATTTGGTTTATGGATTTCTGGTGTCACAGCCACAGAGTTCTCATTAACTTACTTGTCTTCTTATTGTGGGAGAGGGGGGATTGTCAACAATTTTTATTAATGGGAAAAAAATGGAAACCTTTCCCTCTCATCATTCAGACCCAAGAGCAACAACCATAAGGAAGGACCTGATACCAGAAGACTTACAGCTGTGAGGAATCTGCTTTTTATTTCCTCAGGGCTGAACCAAGAGGCTCAGCTAGCTTTATTTTTTTCCTTCAATCTTCTCTTCTATTTTCAGTCAGAGCCATGATTTTTCATGCACTGCCCTTAGCCCCAAGTGGCCAGGGAACAGCTCCTTCATGTGCAGCCTGATGAATATAGGAAGTGCGCTAAATCCACATTGTTATTTGCAAGGACTGTGAGCATAGGCAGTACTAAAAGGCTCACCTGCCTTGGAAAAGACAAATGACTCTCCAGGGCTGTGGAGCTGGAATCTCCAGAGCATCATTCAGAACTGGTAAGCAGTACCTAAAATACTAATTTTTTCAAGCAAAGATTAGATGTCTCTTGCTGTTTACTTCTTGCAAATGAATCCTTCCGATCTCTTCTGAGTACGTAGTAGAGTTATGAAAGAAAATGGGTAATAACTGATTGACATCTGTAGAAAGTGTCTCACAGAAAGAGCAACAAGGCTTTGTCATGAATCTTTCTATCAACTCTAAAAGCTGGAGAGTTGTTTAAATCCCTTGTAGTTAAAGAGGAAGCACAGTCGTAGGACATGAGTAACTCCATCTTGGTGATGACCATGCAGACTTCTCTAAGAACACCTTCTTTCCTATAGTTCACAACACCACCTGTCACAGGAGCCAGTTGGCTGCTGAGGATTGAGATCTTGTCCGCCTATAACAAGGTGCTCTGAGCTTCCTGGGTTGTGTTGCAAGCAAATATTGGTAATACAGATGAATTAGTCCTCAATCCACCTCTAGGGTTCTTTGAAGAGATTTCTCAAATATTCTGATGTTCGTCCCTTTTCTATTTCTCAGTTCACCCACACAAATGCTCCTTGGAAATTTGTGAGTTATTCATACATTGGATGGGCTACTCTCCTTGGAGGAGCAATTTTCTCTGCTGCTTCACAAACACTGTGACTGAGGTCATCTTCAGCACCAAAAAGGAGAGCAATGAAACATGTTACCTTGGTCAGTTTTCAATGCTGAATTTGGTTTTACTGTTACAGTTTTATACAGTACTGTCAAGCAATTACACCCATCTCCCATGGCTCTCAGAGATTTAAATATTCTGTAGAACTTCATCCTGCTTGCCATAAATACAAGGAAGTTTTGACTATCAGCCTGTCTGCCCAAATCACCTTCTTTTCAAAACCACAATGGACTGATTTCAAACCTCAGAGGAAGACCTAGAAATCAGAGGTCCTTAATCCTGTTACATATGGGAGCCTTGGAAAAGTCTGATTCCCTGCTCAGAGTTCAGAGAGATGATGGGAAAGTCTGACATTTTAGGATTATCAAAAGAGCTGTCAGGAACAGTGTTGGTGTAATTGATTCTGGCTGAAGGGGGAGAAATAGACTGGATGACTGCTGAGGTCCCTTCCACTCTTCTTTTCTGAAGCTGCTTCTTCAGGTTGCCTGTGTGTTCAGCCATGGAACTGACTACTGGGAAGCCTGCAGGCTCTGCATTCTGCACCAGTCATTAGCAAAGATTGTTAAATGTTCTTTCTTTACAGGGACTGTGTATTAAATTTTTATGTCTTTTTTTGTAAGTTAGCTGATAAGAAGTGTTTTATACTTGATCTGAATTCTGTTAAAATCAGGGGAAAACTTTCCTCTCAATTTCAGTCAGCTTTCAAAAGGTTCTTCTATGTTTTCTTGTCATAAATACACTAATAGCATATGCCTGATGCTAACAAAATTGCAATGGCCCAGTCTCTTTGTGGAAAACTACAGATGCTACATTTATAATTATGATGCAGACACAGCTTTGCTATCTTGTTAAAACATTAATGATTTGTGTATGGGTAGTCATTTCTGCATTCTTTTTTTCTTGCCTCCAGTATTTGCTTATCATGACTTTCATCACTGTGATTGTAGATTATTCTTAACCACCTTCAAGTCATAAAAAGAAACAAATTATGAAAACACTCTGAGTGAGCATAACAGGAAGCCAAGCAGGAAATCATCTGGCTCTTACAACTGCAGTACCTGAAAGAAGATGTTTTAAAGCAATGAAGTCTCTCATAACAAGAAAAATAGAAAATGTGAAAGCTGATAAGATTCAGAGCAAGTCTATCAATTCCAAATCTCCTGGCACATTGTGGGGGAATTGATCATCAGGAAAAATACAAAGCCTGAAAGAAAAAAGATTAGAGGGAATTCTTTGGTACCAGAGTCTGATTTAAAAGTCAGTTGCAAAGCCAGGTCTGGGCATGTTTTTGATTTGAGCTAATGGTAATATATATGAGGCAACCTGAACACTATCACTCTTCTTCTGAGTGGTTGCCTTGGAATATCACACAGGAAAAAAACCTGACCTTGATGACACAGAAATAGGGCAACATGCAGGGATACAACGTCAAGGTCTCATAAAATGAACTTCAGTTATAAGATGCCTACTTATCTCTTGAGACAAATAATGAAGAGAATCATCATCATCATAGACCTATCATAGAATGGTTTGGGTTGGAAGGGACATTAAAATTTATCTAGTTCCAACACCCCTGCCACAGGCAGGGACACCTTCCACTAGACCAGGTTGTTCAAAGCCCTGTCCAACCTGGCCTTGAATACTTCCATAGATATGACATTTACAACCTCTTGTGGCAACCTGTTTCCCAATTCACCCACGAACAGGAAAATGCTCAAAGTTATACGAAAGTATGCTCTTCCAGAGCGCACAAGGCTGCAGACAGTTTCTGCCCTGCTTCTTTAAGCTTTCTGCTCCACCTGACATGCAGTGATCAGTCAGACTTTGTCTTTACAAATGATAAAGACATCTTTGTTCTCTTTTGCCACGACACTGTTGTGTGGGAGTCAATAAACAAGTGGATAAACTCACTTGTTTTGTATTCCAGACTCACCATATGGAGCTGTAAACTGCCAGCTGCCCAAATTAGAAGGGGATAAACTTTGTTTACCTCTGTTCACCCTTGGCTACACTTCTGGAGATAGATAAATCCTCAGCGGATGCCAGGCATTACAGTTTCCTGAATTGTAATGAAACAAAACGGAAAGCTCCTGTAATCAGTTATGCCTCCTGAGAATCAGCCTTTCAGAGGGGTATCTGCTTTGAAGGAAAGACTGTAAAGCTATTTGCTTAGGTTTTTAATAGGACAACAGTTGCAGAAACATCTGTGCACTCTTCTGCCAGAGGGAGTTTTCCCCTCAGAGGTATGTCACTGGAGGAAGTCCTTGCTAGATGTGAAAATAGCAATATACACCCTACCTTTAGAGTGCCTCTGATGAACCTATGTGATGAATTTCCTGCTTCCCTCTGCACTGTGGCACACATACAAGGAGAAACACTTAATGGGGGTAGAAATCCCAGTGTGTTGCAATTGTTTTTTGGGTTGTTTTCTTTTTAATGAGAAATATTTTGTAAGTCATGCAGTTAATTGGTCACTAATGCAATTAAGAGAATTTAGAAAACGTGATCAATCATACCAAGAAAAAATACAAAACCAGAAAAATAGAAACAAACCTGTCCGCCCTCCTAGTCCTCGGTAAAGCTATACTAGAGTCCTGAACTCTTGCAAACAACAGAGAGACTTGAAGAGCTCAGAACAATCAAAATTACTTTCAATTTAATAACTCTTGCATTTAAATTCATTTATAAATAAGGACCTGAAGTGAAAAAAAAAAAAACAAAACAAAAAACTGTCTAACCGGTACAAAGAAGGTGGAGATCCAGAAAAGGAGATGGTTTGGCCATTATTTTTTTTTATTTTTTATTTATTTATTTTTTTAGCCAAGGAAGAAGCAATACCATGTATTTTAGCTTGTTATGTCCCCATTCTTTCAAAATCATTCCATCAGCAAATTCTCCTCTCCTTACATCATTTTTAAGTTAAAGAGAACTGGTCCTAGCAACCAATTCCTCCCATCTATCACACACTGCATCTCTAGGATGAAATTACTGGCTGAGATACAATGCCTACAAAGCTGAGATGATTTCTAGCCCATTTTAATTCATATTTGTGGCCATGAATTCTCTTGATTCCATGGTTTTGGTTAGTTTCTTAAACACCAATTAAATCTTTACAACCATTATGAAAGCAAACCCACGCAAACAGAAAAATTCTAAAATATCTATGTACATGTATTTGTGATCTATCAGTGTAACTGGTGTTTTACAGTCAAAATTTAAGGTCCATAAAAATATCCTGATGCACAACTTAATTATACATCTGTAACTCTGAACAAAATAAGCAGAAGTTTGGTGGTTGGTTTTGGGGTTTTTCTTCAGAAGTTTGCTATTTTCGTCACCACAATGATGGCAACAGTCTCCTCTTCGAATAATTACACCTATGCTGCTGAAGGCTACTTCTTATTCACTCTTCATACCCAGCCACTGGGTTTGTATTGCCACCTGCTATTACTCTGAACTTTGCAAAACCAACCTACTGCTCCATCTCCCGTAATTACTCATTAAAGCAAAGAAAAATTTTTGACAGAAAAGGAACTGTGTGCGCCTTCGCAAGTTTGGCAGGAGTTTTTTAAATTTGCTTTTAGTCTTTTTTTAGGAAAAAAAAAAAAAAAATAAAAGCCAAAATAACCCCCCAAAACCCCACAAGAAAAATAGGCAACTGCTCAAGATGTTGTTATATGAGTTTGAGAGAGACTGTGTTTATAAGAAGGAATAGAATTTTAGACTGATGGCAATTGCAGGCTAAAGACAGACTTCATCCCTCTTTCACACTTTTTCCTCTCTTTGTGTTAAAACACCAAGTTCTGTATTTCTGCAGGGATTTTCACTTGTACAAGTGCAGGATGGGGAATGGTTGGTGATGGGCTAGAAGGAAGAGCAGACCCCAGGCTTCCCCTACCTCTGCAATGTCACAAATGCCACTAAATCTGACATTGCACTGAGACATGCTTTTGGTGACCTAGACAAAAGAAGCATCTGCAAGACTCATACCAGGGTCCTTCAACTCTGCTCAGCATCAAGTATGGACCCAGACGTGGGGCAAAAAAGTGCTGGAGCAGAAGGTAAAATTATCAACATATCTGAAAGCACAGCCTATGGGGAAAGATGTCAGGAACTGGGATTGCTCAGTGTAGAGATACAACACTGAAAATAAAAGGGTGCCTGCCTCCAGAGACACTGTCAGCTAAATCACTACTGGTGTTAACTGCTCTGAAAAAACTCCAGCCCCAGGAATCCTGCATCATTCCTTGGTCTTCATCCTAGGGTTCCTCTGCCCTAATGATTAGGAAATGTCTTCTAAAACCTGAACTGAGTTTTAGGTGACCAGGCACAATTTCTTGTGCCACTGAAGTCATATACATTGCTAGTTTACTTCTTTAACCCAAAGTTTATAGCTGGCAGCTTTAGAAGAAAATATTGCTGTCTCTGAGAGTTTCTTAAAACTTACAAACAGATAATACATGGTTTTGGGACCTGTGTGTGGCACAGAGAAATTAAGAGCAAGAGACATCATGTAAACTAGGACACCTAATTTATATGATTAAATGTGTTTTAAGTAATTAATCTGCCATTAGAATCGATGAAGGATTTATCAATCTGGGAAAAGATCTGATTGCTCATTTGAAGGCTTCTAATGCATTTGAACTGCCCTAGAGGTTCCCTCCTGACCACTGGTTTCTGGTCCAAGAGGGTGCAAACCACTGATGTTTAGCTAACTGAACAAAACTGTCTGTATCTATAGGAAAATGCAGGCCTCTTGAGCTGCGAAAACTGCTAGTGATTGCTTTACCATCCTGAGGTTCCACCTCATTTCCTCTCTAGGTGATTTGGTCCTAGAAAATATTTTCTACTGCTCACTTTCAGACAAAAAAATGTTGCTAATGCATCACATAATTTAAATGTGGTTTAAGTTATTAAGCTTTATTAATTTCTCTAGCTCCCTCTCTTATTAGAACTATGTTGCTACTGATCCTTTGTGCAAATGAAAATGCAGATCCCCTTCTGCTCTGCCATGGTGAGATACCACCTATATTACTATGTCCAGCTCTGGGGCCCCCAAAATAGGAAGGATGTGGACCTGTTGGAGAGAGTCCAGATGAGGCCACAAAGGTGCTCCAAGGGCTGGAGCACTTTTGCTATGGAGACAGGCTGAGAGAGCTGGGCTTGTTCAGCCTGGAGAAAGAAGGCTCCAGGGAGACCTTAGAGCAGTTTCCAGTGCCTAAAGGGGCTGACAAGAAATCTGGAAAGGGCTTTTTGACAAGGGCAAGTGGGAATGGCTTTAAACTGACAAAGGGGAGATTGAGATGGGATCTGAGGAAGAAGTTCTTCCCTGTGAGGGTGGTGAGGCCCTGGCACAGGTTGCCCAAAGAAGCTGTGTCTGCTCATCCCTGATAGTGTTCAAGGCCAGGCTGGCTGGGGCTTTGAGCAGCCTGGTCTAGTGGCAAGGGGTTTGGAGCTACATGAGCTTTAAGGCTTCTTCCAAGCCAAACCATTTTCTATGATTCCATGATTTAATTCTTTGTACTCATTTAAATTTGTTTTGCTCTTGTCTTTAATGATTTATGCACTTTTTTAAATGAACCCACTTTGCATTAGAGCTAAAGAGTAATGTGCATCCAACAGACGTTGTGCATGGGTATGTAATACGATTAGGAGTTTCATTTCTAGCACCTCTTGTTCTCTACATATCTGAAAAGTCTCCAATGAATTCATAAAATTGAGGCTGCTCCTGGAGCAATTTTTATGGTATTTTTCATGTTAAATTCTATTTTATTAGCACTGGTGGTATGCTTACACTGATAATTATGCCTAATTGTTGGTGGAGTATGTTTTGTGGTGGGATATTCAGCTCATAAATTACAAAGACAGAAGCACAAATTGCTCTTAACTGTGAGACTGTTTTTCATTAGACAACTGTTAGAGCAAAAAAAATCTGAAAATATCCCAGCAGGGATCACCCATCAACCTTTGTTGAACTACAAATGCTTCTTAATTTCTCTCTCTCACTGAACAATTGCTGTTTGTAACAGAAAATTCAACAGCAAGGACAAAGAGTCCCCTTGATCAGAATATTTTCTCTTGCTAGTGAAGAGCTGGGATTTGGCAAAGCATAGATTACAAGGTTCCCCACACTGGGAGGCGCTTTCACCTGGAAGATGTTAAAGAACAAGCAATCACATGCGCTGCCTTTTTGAAACCTTTTAGGTGCTGATGTTTTTATTGAACAGGCAACAAATGATTATCAGAAGTGAGTTAAAGTGGCTCATTAATAGAACAGGTTTAAGCTTTTTTATACTTTTTCATCTAAGGACCCCATAGAAAATGCTGAACATCTGTTAAATAAATGCCAATACATCTCACTGGTTTCCTTAGACCAAATATTTTTCAATCCCAGTCACATTTCAGTATCTCAGCATAGAGCATCCTTGGGATAACTTACAAGCTATTAAAGCAAATGGTACTCTTTCCCTTGCCCCTTCCAGATTTTGGATCAGGATATGTATTTAATACTATCTTGTAGTCATGATGGTTTAAATATAAACAAGGCAACTTTTACTTACTATGAAGTTGGCTGCTTTTATTTCAGTCCTGAAGAAGGGGTTGAGTCTCTGGAAACTCCTTTTTTATTTCCAGCTGCATCAGATGGTTTAATAAAATATATCAGCCCTTACTTACAAAACTTATTTTCTGTAGACCAAGCAGGCAGAATTTTGATGTGTCCTGTAAAATAATCAAGACTACAAGCACTTCTGAGAAGGCAGTTCCTCTCTCTGGTTGTGTTCTTGGAGCAAAACAGAGATGATGTTAAGCATTGACACAGAAGCTTTGGTTCAATGCAGAGAATAAAAGGAATGAGAGCGAGATAGCAGCAGGTGGTTAGAGAGGTTCCTAGTCTCCAGGACTCAGAGTTCCTGAAGAGTTTAAGCCTGCACTCAGGAGCAGACTTGGAGCAATGGTCAGTGGCTTGGCTCAATTTTGCAATCAGTGCTGGTTAGACAACTGCTTGTAGCAGGCTTTGCAGTGTCTTTCATCTTTGTCAGCTCTGTCTAGATATATCCATATAAGCCACTTACACGATGTCTTTCCTGGGTGGAAGAATCAGCCTGAGACATCTCTGTCATTCACACACAGGGCCTCAGACATAATCCCAGTTAACAGTCCAGATCTGCTTGAAGGACTATGCTATACATTTTCCGGAGTAAACTGTGTACATTAAAAACAACTCTTCAATGTGAAGAAAGTTTGATAAAAGTCCAGATCCCTTCCATCACTGGGTTGTACGAGTATGTAGGTCAACATTCCACAAACACTAAATTAGTATTTCTCTGCTTGGAAATCAGCGATTTATCTTACTTTTTTTAGACATGCACCTGATAACAGGAAGAATCATCTTCCTTCATGTGATTCTAGAGGGAGCCTCAAATGACTTGCCCAGAGTTAGATTTCTGGCACTTAGATCACTACTATTAGCCAAGATGAATCTCCTATGTAGTGTCAGACATGAGTCTTGTCAAACCATAGCAGAATTCAGTTCAAAAGGGCATCACAAAGTGTTTGCATTCTCATTTCACTGAGGATTTAAGGATGAAAAGGAATGAACAGGCAAGATAAAAGATGACTTTTTAAATCTCCTGAAATAAAAGTGAACTTGCCAGATATTGTCTTGGCTCATAAAGATATTTGAACAGTTTAAGCAGCTGACAGGCAAGCAAGAGGGATTTCCAGCTCTCAGTGGAATAGTAATGGGATATATTTTTTTCTTTTTTTTTTTTTTTTTCCCCAAGATAATTCCTCATTTTTAAAGCCTGACCTCTAGGCTTTCAAATTCTGAAGAGTCTACTACAGCTATCCCCAGGAAAGTCGGATAGCTGCAGAGAAGCTCTAATTGCTATGTCTGAATTTAAACAACGCATGGTAAGATGCAGAGGAAGATCTCACAGCAAATAAGCAGACAATGAAAAAAAAAAAGATCTGCTTACAGCATGATTTTTTTCTATGCCACCTCTCAGTGCTCACTTTCCATCTCCCAAAACTGAACATGGAGCTTCAGAGGAATGACTCGGACTAGCAATATGCTAGGTCAGCCTCTCCATGGGAATTGTCCATGGAGAAGTTCTGTAAATGCATCAGTTTAAAGAGATTCAAAGTGCCCTATTCCAACAAAAAAGGAGGTTATGCTTCCTCATGGAGCATTCTGTACCTCTTGAGCTACAGCACAGGATGGACAGATCTCCAAAGAGAATGTCCCAATGAATCGATTTTATTATACCTCTTGCAGTCTGGCTAGCAGCACAAATTCCTGAACAGTGAACAGTCTCTTCATGAGACTTTGACATGACTGGAGAGCTACCAGTCAAGTGCTTTGGAAAAGGTAATGCAAAATACTGGAATACACAAATCCATGTTGCATAGACTAGCACAAACAATCTAAATCAAGCTAAATGGTGTAATAAGTATTTTTCACCTTTGTTTAAATTTAAAGTTATAGTCAAAATTGAATAAATTTAAGAAAGTTCATATGGGCTTTTTCAGGGATTTATCCTTTCAACCTTAGTTTATCTCACAGAAAAGAAACATAACAATTCTTGGTGCTTAGTATCCAGATGAGTTCATTGCCATTGCGGGTTTAGACCCCAAAGAAACCTCATCAGCCTTGCGCACTGATGTCTGTCCAATGAAACAGTTCTCTTTTTTTGCCTTAGATATTAATTACAATGGAAAATGGAAAAGAAACTGAAACCATACTATGAGGAAAATACTTCTCATAGTGGCAGCTGGAGAGGAATAGGAGGAGCTAAAGTAGGAAGATGTGAACATCACAGGTTCAGACCAAAATAATATGGTCTATCATCTTTTGGCTGGCAGGTTATTGTTGGTGCCTTGAAGACAGAAAAAATAGAACTACAGGTTATGAGAACAAGTCTGTTTCTACATTTCCTATTGGTGGTTATGCTCAGCCAAGCCAAAAATCTTAGCCTGTTCTAAAAGACAATGCATAGGGAAAGAGTGGAGTAAACAGGGAGTGTAAAAAGTGATCCTGCATCTGGAATAATCTCCCAGGATCTGAAACTACACAGCTCAGAAACTTCCTGAGTGGGAAGATGAATCCAGACCCTTAAATTTAATAATCCCATGAGACGGATCCTCTACAGTTTTGTCTTTATTTTACAAGCCTATCTATATATTTGGACTCACAGCCTTCTGTGACAGCAATCAGTTACAGGATACGAGCTTGGCAGAAAAAGGCTTCCGCTCATTTGTTTTTGAACTGGATTGCTCCAAAAATCCATTGGGTGCTCCATTTAATTTGTAGAGGTTCCTGTTCATTTTCTTCCACCTCATCACCCTTCAGGAATTTACAGACATGTTTCACTACATAACAAGCCAAATAGCAGGGGCCCTCTTTTCTGATGTGGCCATTTGATTGTCTCTGTCACCATTCTCTGAACTTTTTCTGATCCCAGTGTGTCCTTTCTTGGATGGAGGGGAGTGTCGTGGTTTAGGCCTGCCACACAGCCCACTCACTGCTCCCCCACCTCCTCCCTCGGCTCCCGGAGGGATGGGGAAGAGAAT
>WYDI02011388.1:0-31512 GCA_009867235.2 Psittacus erithacus
AGAGCATGAGGCTCAGAAAGTCCTTGGTCAGAGTAAACATTACTGAGCAGCAACTGAAAACATTGGTGTTATCAGTGTTGTTCCCAGGCTGAAAGTCAAAACCACAGCACTGCACCAGCTACTAAGAAGGAGAAAAATGACTAGTACTGCTGAACCCAGGACTCTATGGGAAAGATGAAGCAAAAATTGGGAGGCAGCTGCTATCCTTTTTGGTGAGAAATAGCCTCTTAGTCTGCAAAGATTCTCTGGCACATTTCACAAGAGCAAAACAGTCTGTCTCGGGTGCCATCCCAACTCCTGCTTCAGTCAGTGTAGTTTTAATGCCTGGAAGCCAGGAGGTTTACAAAGGGTGAGCTGTTCATCCCCTATCCCATGCTATCGTGTTTTGTTAAATTGCTGTGTTTTCAAAGGTTGTTTTAGCACACTTTCATTTACCCAGCTGAAATTATTTTGCAATTGGATTTATGAAGTTTTTCAAATGTACTAGGTCTACAGCATAATAGATATTTCATTAATGCAGCAATAAAGATTAACACAGAAATATTGTTAACATGGCTGTCCAAGTTAATGATTTTAGAAGCTTTACTGACTGGGAGTTAAGCGCTCGGAGTTGAGTGCCGAGTTTTCTCACACTTCTCCATTCACGTCAGCCCCTAGGAACAGAGTCGTGTAGCATGTATTTTCAGCTTCTGCATGGTGGTTAACTGAAGTGCGGAGTTCTGCAGGTCCTCCTGTGACAGCAAGAGCTAATGAAGCTGCTCTATTTTAAAGAGCTTCTTAATCTATGTTAATACAGTGAAGATTATTATAGAAGCAATAATAATCATAGAGAAATTGATAATGACTAGAAATCAATGTCTGACTTGTTAATTATAAAGCTTTTACTATAAAAAGAAATCATTTAGCAACTGCAATTAACCAGTTAGGAAGAATTTTTATTAGAAACTCCATTTAATGGGTCTTGTGGTTTTTAATGTACTGGCTGAACCATTGCTATTTTTACTCTAAATCCCTTCACTATTTTGATGGTCAGGATGCAAAACCAAGTGAAGATTAAAACTTCCATATTTTTGTCTTAATAGAACATGCTTTCATGTAAAGCCATTCACCAAGGGGTTGTCCTTTCTCTGCTTTGCAAAAGTACATGTATAGAGCTCATGTACAACAGGCATCCTTCCCTTCCTCAGGAGGTAGGATTTAGTGCTGCTGAAAACCCAGCCAAAGTGGTTCAGAAGGTAGTCAGGGTCTCCAACCTCCCAGAAAATAATTCAAACAAAGGAAATGGAGCTTGTTGTAGGGCCAGCTTATGTAAAAGTGTTTGAATGAATTGCTGAGGTTTTTTCCCCTCCATTTTTGGTGAAGTAGAAATAGGCTGCTACTCTGCTTCAGTTCCAAAGAAGGGCTGAGTGCCCAAAAGTTGATCTCATTTTTCCAGCAATGCTGTTGGGTCTAATAAAAAATATTCTCTGTCTTCAAATTTTCCCTTTAAAAATATATGGCAGGTTCTGCTATAAAATCAAAATGCTGGTCAGATTTGCTTGATTTCTGCAATTGTACGTATTGTTTTAATCACAACTCAGTCCCTTTTCCAAACTTCTTTAAGTTTGTTTATAATATTTACCCTGGAAAATTTCAGGTTTGACATGGGGTTTACATAAAATGATGACAAAACACAGAACTGTTGCTTTTCTTTTGGCTTCTCAGGTTTATTAAAGTCCACAAGCTAACAAAACTGGACTGGTAGTTGAAAAAGTCTAAATAGGTCACAAGGAAACTGACCTCCTATAGCATTGCTTGCATCATTTTGAATTATTACTGTGCTTTCTCCCCCAGCCACTTCCCTTGAGTAAGTTAGGAGGTGGATCCAAGCCTGCCTGAAGTTTTAGTTTGTTCCAGAATAATCTGTGAGATCTTGATGGAGAATGGAGCTACGCCTCAAATACCTGACATCAAAGGCTTGGAAGCCTGGCCTTTCTAACAAACAGGGCTCTTGAACAGAGGCTGAATGTATCATAGCATAAACACTGCTGAATTGGATAATATACCTGACAGATAGTGTGCCCACAAATCATCTAGCTGCAAAGTTTTAGTCTTCAAAGGCTTTGCCGGAACTTCTGGACAGACTTGATTTTAAAGGTCTTTTCCAACCTAAACAATTTTGTGATTCTATCATGCTTCTGCTTTGTTTCTGCAGGGTTGTGATGGGGTTCAACCTCTTTCACATTCTAACTGAAGCTATTCATGCAACTTTGTTATCTCTATAATTTAAAGCTTTGATTTGACACACACTGGATTCTGCTTGCAAATCTACTTGTAGCCTACTTTCCTATCTAACTTCACTGTTTAGAAATACCCTGGGCATGCTTATGTTAAGCCAGCAAATACTGGGCTTCTATTATATCCCCCCAGGGCTCACTGCTTTAATAGTATAAGAGGCAAATTGCAACATCTAAAAATAAAGACAGTCTGCAACATGGAGCAAAGCTGTATTCATAAAAGCCCATGTAGTTTATTTAAAATTTCCAGGTGTTTTATGACTTATTAATTTTTTTCAAGGTTGGCTTTTTGTTTGTTTTTGCTTTTGTGGTTTGTTTTTTTTTTTTCCCCCTGAAACTGCTAGTCACTTTTATTTACCCAGGGGATTCATATTAGGAATTGGTGTAAGTAAGTGTCAAAACATAGTTTCCTGAAAGAGAAATGGATGAGAGGATCTGTGAGATTCCCACAGAAAAAGAAATGGCAATGTGTATGTAGGAGTCTGATTAAGAAAGCTAATGCTAAAGGGGTTCTTGCTTATCTACTGAAGCCATAACAAATGCTTGCAATGAAACAAGAAGCTACATGAAACTTGTCCAAGTTTTCCTTTTCACCTGTAATGTGAAATTGATATTGGGTCTGACAAAAGGTTCATAAATCAATCAAGAATATTTGGTGTCAAGTGGCTTTTTCTTTTAATTACCCTTTTTTATAGGAAAAAGGAAACCCAAACAAAACATTCAAGAAAGCCATCTATATAATTATTATCTCATGCACAAAAAGGAAGACAAATATTGCTTTGGGCTCTTAGCCTCTGGTGTTCTTTTGTTTGGGGGTTTTAATAATTAAGGATTGGCTATATTATTACAGGTATTTTCTTGGAATTATACCATACCATTGATACCTATTAATATATTCCTATTTCAATTATTTGCCTCATGCTACAGCACAATTCTAAGTATAAATATTTGTCTCTGCATGAATCAGACATTTAGAATAAGTAGCTGAATTAAATATTTTAGGTAGCATCAACAAAGTGTGTGTTCATATATTCGTTCACTAAAAAGATATTTATCCTTCAAAAAATGGGAATTTGACATACTCTTATTTTCTGCAAAATATTTGAAAGTATTGAGCCAACAGCTTTAGTAAGGCTGCTTATAGCAACCTCAAGCTGTATTTTGGTTCCTTGTCAGATTTCTTTTTCAGGTGGTTATAATCTGCTATTCATTACTTTTCAATTTTATTGCATGATTTTTTAAATCTGAAAACAGAACTAACACACAACCAAACCCTAAATGATCATGCAAATGATGATAATCATAGCGTTCCTAACTTACAGTATTGAAAGTGCAAAAAAAGCTTAGTGTTTGTGCCTTTTTCTCAGACACTGCTTCAAAGAAAGTATTGAGATAGCCTAGTGTTTCTGATGAATTTGAAGCTGTAATGTTTTATGTAAACTATATGATGGTATGCTTATGGGGATGTTTACTATCAAAATATTCTGCAGGATGCTGTCTGGAAAAACTGGTATAAAATTATTAAAATTGTTTCAAATCATGCATCTTTCAGAAACTCAGAAGCTTCTCTGCGTAAATGTCAAAATCTTAATGAATAATTTGTACCAGTTTTCAGGGAAGATGCTGCTACATAATAAGGAAGCGAAAGCAAAATAAGTACTGGGAATGAGGACCTGAAACAGAAAAGCATTCATCTGGGTTGGAAGCAAATAGGATGATATCAAGTTAGTGTGACTAGATAATCTTCATCCCAAAATTGTACAGGAAATGGTGCATGACAAAGTGGGTCCAGCAGAAAACAGTTTTAATAAACCATTTGAGCCAACAGTGGTACCATCTGACTGGAAAACAGCAAATGTAATATTCATACTGGGAAGGATTATGAAGGGATAATGCCAGTATTATTAGCTTTGAAGATTTTCCCTATCTCTGGCCAAGCTATAAATCTGGTTTGGACCAGAGTGGGAGAAAGCCTGCCAGCAGAGAACAGTAGATCCTAATAGGACTAAAGGGACCAGGCTTCAAAACAGGAGTTGTCCGAGACCCGGGTTCTCTTCAGGGAGTAGAAATCTGAAAAACAAACCTATGGGCCATCAGTCATTGAGATATGATAAGTCTTTGTAAATTAGGCATTTTTGAAAAATGCTTTTTGTTTCTAAGTAAATTTATCACTAATACATTTTTTGCAGGACCTCAATAAATAAATAAATAAAAGAAATCATGAAATACCAACCCCTTAGATTTTGGAGGACTCCTTTGACACTGTATATAGGTATTAAAACTCCCTGAAAGAAGAAGTATGGGTGTTCAGACTCAGTCGTGCAGTACAAAAATAATAATTCTCAGAGTGCAATAGCTCAAGTCCTCTTCTTCACAGAGTGCTGTGAGCATCACTGCTTCAGACACCCATGCAGGGACAGGAAAGGAAGCAGCAGTGAAAGCATTCCTGCTGCCTTGACGGTACTGACATTCCAGCTTTCTACTGTGCTGTGTCAGGTATGCTTAGAACAGATCCTGTGACACTGGCTTCATGGTTGTTATGATATACAAGTTGTGCCAGTGCATAGCAGGTTGTTCTCTATTGCTTCCCTCAAAAAACTGTGGATGTTATTGAGGCTTAGTTGCTGCACTGAGGAATTTTCTAATATACTTATGTTCATATAATCCTCTCTGTGAATATCCTTGTTCTGATGTAGCAGTCTCCATCTGGAACCTTACCTGCTCATATAACTTCTAGACAAGACCATAGTCTGTAATGTGCCCCAGTTGTCCATCTACAAAATGAAAATTATGGCACCTCCACCCCTCACAGAGATGTCATTAAGATTAAATGTATTATAGACTGTGAGGCACTCAGGTATTGTAATGTAGTCCTGGAAGTACGATAAGAGGAGAAAAATGTGTGCCTTCGTAAATCATAGCTCTAACAGTTGCATGTCAGGCTCATGGGATGAAATCAATTGAGTTCAGATTGAGGCTTGGTCATTAGTGATCCAGTTTGTGTGAGATGTTTTCATGAGACTTTTTCCATCTTTGAATCCTTCTCCAGAGTTTGGAGGGTAGGGGAGTGAGGCAGTAACAAAGTTGGAATTGGCTTTCACTTGTACCTGATTCTTAAAGAGGGTTATCGAGAGTAGAAGAATTCCCTGTTAGATGGGTGGCCAGATGAACTATAAGGAACTGTAAAAAACTGTCCAGAGGGATGCTCTAAGGACAAATTTAAGTCTTAGTGACTGAAAGGATTTCTAGTCCTTTGGATGCTGTAAAGTTTCACACAGAAATTCTAGTAATTCAGGAAGCATTAGTTTAGAAGAGATACTGTAGGCCACAGCGATAACAGTGTGTATCCCTGGCGGCCTTGGCTGAGCAAGCCACTAACGAAAAGATCCAACAGACAGTGAATGCCACCATTCTGACAATAACAACATCGAAAGAAAGGGAAGAGATTTTGTCTTCTTTTGATGAAGTGAGACAACAGCTCAGGCCCTAAGGATCTGAGAGGCCAGACAAAGAAAGAAAGAAGGAGGAAGAAACTTGACTTCAGAATAGACAGAGGAGGTCAGAAAACTAACCTTATGTACAGAACTCTCCAAAAGAAAAGGAGTGTTTCTTGCTATATGCAAAATCCTCACTATGATATACAACTCATTTACCCCTAATTTTCTCACCCCTCAGAGACCTGAGTTTGCTAACTCAGTTTGGAGGTGGGTCAGATGAACTGCCAAGATGATGACTGATGGGCACTGAGTTTTGGGAAGCAGTTGGTCTACTATACCTTGATGTTGCAAAATGAAGTAATGCTTGACAGGGGTGTTGTGCTGCCACCTTAGGGTATGTAGTACTCCAGCAGCCCACTTACAACTATTGCAAAAATGCTTCTTCAAAACCTGCAAAGCCTAGCTACCTGAAGGATGGTGGCACCTGTGGAAGACTGCATGGTTCTAATTTGAATTACAAACCTAAAACTGGGATTATTGGAGACACATGAGAAAGCAGTAGCACATACAACTTTAATATAGACTATTATTCTCCACTGGTTTCACTCCATGAGACTTCATCCAGATATGGGATTTTCCCCTTACCTTGTGTTTTTGGCGTTGTTGAAGGTGTGCTGGTTGAATTTGGTTTTGAATGTTAGAAATTATGAACAAGAGCTATTAAAATAAAAATCTATGAAGCATTGACAAAACAGGAGAATATAAGTAATGTGTTCTTCATTCTGTTCAGCAGCCTTAGTGGAGCAAAAGGCGCAAAAGATATACTACATAGAAGGCCTAAACGTTTACACTCTTCCAGTCTGTTCTTCAAAACTTATTTTTTTCAGCTGCCTGTTCCTATTTAGGTACCTTCTCATCTAGTTCTGATCTGTGTAAATAAAAAATTTCTGTGTCTGCCTTACCTCTCTTTATTGTTTATATGAAAATGGAAAGTCCATTTAAATTTACTTCTCTGCAGGATCCCAGCCCCCTGCTGGGGAAGCTGAATGCTAGGGCTCAGCACACCCTCCTGTCTTGAGCTCTGCAGATAATCCTGTTAAATAGCGGTCTGAAGAGACAGACTTACTTTTAAAGTGTTTGCAGTGGAGGAGGAAAGTATTTCAGGTCACAAACAAAGGGACCTGCTTGTTGTTAGGAACAGCAGAGGCAGCAGAGGGTTTGGAATCATTCTCCATCCCTCTCCACTTGTCAACGGTCATTTTATTCTATACAGAAGTTTTGGCCCCAAAGTTTTTCCCGGCTGGAAGTTCAACCAGGAAGATTCTGTTTGGATAAGTGCAGGGAAAAACAGTTCCCATACTGGCACTTCTGGAAGCCTTTGGGAGTGAGTGGCAAGTGTCTACTGGGGCCTTTTGCAAGCCGACAGATAATGTGCCCTCTCTTACTGCTCCTAAGCTTGTGTGGAAAGGTGAACCAATGCTTTAAGCAGTTTGCACATCAGAAGTGGTTTCCTTTCAGCTTATTGTGAAAGGATTTCAATAATTTCATAGATACTTGAGTTAAAAGTGATGCATTTTCCTATGCTTATTGTAAATGCTACGTAGGACAGCAAGGAAGAGGCTGTTCAGAAAGATGTTTACATGCATGTGTGTGCTCTTATGTTTCTGTGATTTGGCACTGCTGCCAAGTACTGAAAATGGCAATATATTAAAACAGAAGATATTTTAGCCTCTTAAAATTGATGCAGTAATGTTTAGCTTGCTTTAAAGCTTCATTTATGAGCATGCTGAGAAAATAACTTTTATCCTGCTAAAACATACACTCTGTAACTCTGAATTAGAACGAGAGACAGATTAATAAGGTGAAATATTAACTCCAGAATGTAAGAATCGCTACCCTTGGACATGTTTGCTCATTTAAAACCAGTACTTTCATTCTGTCAGCAGCAAAGAAATTCTTCACCCATATTGTAATGCTGAGGATGGGAGCGTTTATTCAAATTAAGCACTGCTGGTTTTGAAAAGACGCTGTCAAGTGGGGGCAGAGGCCCTTTGATGCTATATTACAAGGTTTCCTATTTCTGTGTGAACTTAAGTGATAAAAAAAAATGAGAGAAGAGTATTGGGTGTTTTCCCTCTTGATAAATTGTCCTTGCTTTTGTGTCGTGATCCGTTTAGGAGGTCTCACGAGGAGATGCACGCTGGAGCAGGGAAGGAAAAGCCTGCTTTCATAGGGCGTTTAACCAGCCGCTTCCACAGGGCGGAAGGCCCCGGCGCCGCGTCGCCAGGGGGCGCTTCGGATCCCGTCATGGCTGGGCCTGTACGTGGCGTCGCCCGGTCCGGGACGCGGGGTGGGGCCGATGGCGTTCCCTGAGTTCCTCATCTGCCCCTCTGGAATGACGGAGAGTATTCCAAACTGCACCCCTGAAGTAATGATAACTTTAGCAGTTGTGAAGTCCACAAAAGTGTTTGCAGTGGGTGTTTTTGCAAGTAGGTTACAGTAAATTTTGGTCTCCAGGGGTTCTTGCCTTTAAGCTTGCATTTAAATCGGCACCCCAGTCTGTGGAGTAAAGCAAAATGCATCTCCCCTAATGGATCAATCTGTTAGATTAAAACTATTCAGAATGACACAGCTATTAATCAGATTTGCTTCTACTGTCACTCGCAAACCCAAATGCACTGTGAGAGTGCTGACACTGCGGCCAAGCACTGCCAGCCTTGGCCTGAGCCTTGGCCCTGCGTAGTTTCTGGGTATAAACATAGTGCCTGAGCCTCGTCATCATCAGTGAAGTTGCCCACCATTTGTTGTGCAAACTGTAATGCTGGCTTTAATTAGTGAAATATCTCAGTAGCTTGTCTCAGGAGAGTGATGGGAATGTACTTAGTGTCTATACAGCTTGTGTATGATAACGAAGGAGATACATGCTTCACCTGAAGCAGTTCCCCAACAGCACCACCAAACTCTTAACCTGGGCAGTTTTGGATGCCACTAGGCCTCTGAACTATGGATTTTCATTCTATCTTGCTTCCCTAAATGTTTAGGGTATTACTCTGTGGCCTCCTGGGGGTGTTCCAGCACGCAGTTAGGTGTGAGTGCAGAATCAGCTCCTTGGACTTGTAAATATTTTAGCTGTATGTTCAGAATTCAACATAGTTATACAATTCAAAGTAGTAGTGAGCATTTGCATGCGTGAAAAGTGGTAGGTGAGATGTCTCAGGATGTAGCAGACACTGTTTCATTTTATGTATGTCATGGAATAACTGAAAATGTCAGTGATGTGATGTACATAATGTGAGTAGCCAGAACATCTAGGGAATAGCATCTTTTCCTAAAAGATATGCATATTTTTGTTTCAACTAATTAGCCTAGGAGTTGTGGATATACCTATTTTGTATTAGATCCCTTTCCCTTTAATTTTTTTTTCTGTTACAATATTTTTATTTTTGGCAGGAGATATTTGATATGCCTTATATGTAGACAAATATGTATATAGTGGAGAGAAAGTGTGCATAAAAGTGATCAATACTTAACCCTTTATATCTAAGAAGAAGGAAAAAATCAGTTTTACCAACAGCATCCCCTCTTTCAATACCAGGTAAGAGGTTTTCAAAGTAGCCTGCAGGTGTTGCGCACACGACTCCTAGAAGGCAGTTCCTCCAGTAAGCTCAGGCAGTTCTGTCAGCTGCTGATCTTGCTTTCACTTTTCATGTTTGTAAACTAAGTCACGTGGGCTGCCCAGCACTTTTGTGTGCTCTGTGTGAACCACATCCAATGTCTGTGTGTGTTTGGCTTTTTTTGTCCCTATGGCTTGGTCCAAAGTTTCACTTAGTAAGGAATGTATGTATAGACCCATTAAACTGTTTCTAAAGGACTTAGCGATCTGCTTTCTACTCAGTGGTACAAACTGGGTTTTGTGAGGTTTGAAAATAAAAGAGACTGGCAGGCAGTCTTTTGTTGACTTGAATTCTGTTTTGTTGATTTCAGGCCATGAAGGGTTTGTATTTATGCTAATTTTGAAGAATAACCATGCTTTTTCTTTACAGCATGGAAATGCAGAACTCAAAATTATTTAACAAAATCCAGTAAGTTGCTAAAAAGACTGAAAGACTAAATACAAAAGGTATAATATACACAAGATTTACCTAAATATTTGGATTATTGTTCTGAGAAGCTCACAGCCCCCATGGACTGCACTAAGAATACGAGTTGTATAACTAGCATATTCCAACCTCCAAATGCCTTTCATGTCAGTATGAGAGATACCATCAGGCACTTTGAAAGCACCTACCTATTTATAAAGATACCATCAAAAACCTGCCTGATGCAGCTGACTTATGAATCAATTATCTGGACTTCACCAATGATATATCTGTTCTGAATTTTAGAGCCATATGTTTAGAGCAACACCGTACACAGGCAGGTTATTCAGCATCCCAACAGAGCTCTTCATGTATAGGCCTGTCAAAAAGAGGGAGAAAAATACCCTAACTGTAGGACCTGTTTCCCGGAAGCAGCTGGTTAAGGGGAGGGGGGGAAGTTTGTGGATATCAAGTTATATATAACTGGAGGCAGAAAGAAAGGATTGATCAGGAGCAGTGTGTATGGGATTGGTGCCTATAGCAGACAATAAATGTAATTTATTTGAATACTGCTGAAGATGACCAGTCAGATTTGTGTTTTTAAAAAAGTTTGTCATGAGTGTTTGAATGACTTAACAGAGATACAATGTTTTAGCACAGCATTTATGCTGTTGTGGGAAAACGTAATCCTACATGCACACGGAAGCAAATAATTCTGCAAAGTTTTCTGTGGACGTTAGGATCTAATGAAGAATTTCACAAAGTCAACCATCTAAACTGTTACTCCCTGCCTCTTTCCATTTCAGGCACCTTGATCTCCTTGGGTCCAAATCCTCTTTCCATTTCTAGATACATCTGTAAATTCAGTACCTTTATATTAGTGTGCTTGTGCTCTGCTAGAGATTTGCTACTGCTTTGAAAAGGTGGGGAAAGCTGTATTGAAAAGGTAGATAAAGGGTGTTTATGAAACTCTCTGAGTGCAGGACCTTGTTCCTTCTTGCACTGTCCTTGCAGCCAGAGGCTCCAAGCTACAACCACCTAGACAGCTAAGCGCCTTGTTCTGGGCTGCCTGCAGAATAACCAGCACAGCAGTTGAGGCAGGAAGCACAAAGTGGCACAGGCTGCTGAAGCAATTTATCCAAGGTCACTCTCTCTCTGTTTCAGTTTAATTTGTTTACTTCTCTGAGGACATTACAGTGTTGAGCTGTTAGACTGAGTATTAACATTTTCAAAGTTCTCATGGGAAGTCTAAGTTGTTACACACTGACAACTAGAAGTGACAAAGCTGGCACATAGTACCAGCCCACAGGAATCCACTCATATTCCTTCCTGTGAGACTCATATCTGCACTTAATCAGTCAGGAAAATATCCTGATGTCTTACATGACACAACTGGTATTCTTCGCTGGTGACTAGAAAAACTCAGAAGAAAATAGTGGGACTGTGTAGATAGTTGGCAAGTGAACTCTAGGAAAACATGACAAGTTTTAGATTTGGATTTCATATATGACACTGAGCTGTATTTTTCTAAATTTACTGGCTCAGTTTGAGACAGAGTCTCAGAGGACAAGTGTTTGGTACTTTGGCAAATCAAGTCTCCTGAAAGGAGTAGCAAACGGTGTATCAGCCTGCTCTTCCTCCTTACACTCCCCTTCTCAAAAAAAAGCAAGCACATGGAAGTTGTATCACCAGTTTTCTGAAGATCTGTGTTGCTAACTAGGTTTAACGGGTGACTTTTTCTGTCTTTTTATGATTGGTAATGGTATTTGGGATGGTAGAAGAAAACATACACGGAAAAAAGGCTGTAGATCTTAATTTCTTTCGCTAATGTAACAGGTTGCTGCAGATTATAAAAGGGATATGGGCTTATATTTGTAACTATGAGCACACTGATCATTTGAGGTGATTGATATTTGGGTATGGATTGGAAAACGTGGCTTGGGAAAAACTTGTTCTTTCTCATTAACTAAGTGATGTCAGGTTCCTGGAAGTACTGGTGATAATAATGTCCTAACCCCACAAAAAAATGTAAAAAGCAAGATGCCATATGGTCCTATCCATATTATCTAGTTGCAGTTTCTGTTTCATTTACATGTAACTTTCTACAGGCAGGAACTTTAAAGAACCTCAGCTAAAGAAAAAGTATCTCATTTAGTGACCTTATCAGCACATAGAATTCATAATTTATGTTGAAGATTCTTCCCTGTGGATGAAGATTGTCCACTGCAAAATCTATGGAAATTGTGACTGTGATCTGAAATGAGCCTTAGGTCATGTCTTGAGCCTTTCTGCATGGGGTTAATTCTAAAATTTATTAATTAACTGGGATTTTTAAATGGTGTGTGTGTTGTATGAGACAGGTTGGGCGCCTTCCGTCTGCAAGGTGCTCTGTACCCAAGCTCCTTCCAGAGTCAGTAGGAGGCTGCAATAATGCACCTCTGCATTCTGGCCATTTAAGCATTAGTGGATTTGAGGAATTAAGCAGCATCAAGCATAGCAAATATTGACCTCTCCTTAGAAAATATTTACCATCTCATTTATTGTTGTATGTCCCCTGCACTTGGATAACATGTTGAGATTATCAGCTGTGATTTGCTAGGTGCATTAATGTTCTAAATTGACAAACTCAGCTATTTACTAAAAGGCCCCCCAGACTGATTTCTAGATGAGTAGCTCATTGTAAAGGCACCTGTTCCATGTTAAAATGTCACTTTGGTTTTAGATATTTCTAGCTTTATAGCATCATTTTGAGCCTCATTTATTTTATATTAACAACTTGCCAATTTTGTGAGTAATAATATGGCAAGTGTTCATATACATGAGGCATATTGTAAGATAAATGTTTCCAAGCCTTGTTTAAAGAAACATTTGAAGTAGCACATGAATTTTGAAAACTGGGAAACTGAGGCATACAGCTGTAAAGGAATCACTTTCATAGATTTTGCCAGAAGCTAATCCCCTTTTTTGTAGAAGATACAAGGCCTTAGTCACTTGAAAAGCAGGCTTCCATGTAGTCAGGAGTTCTGAAACACTAATTGTCTATATAGATTCTGTGTTTCCTTATTTCCAGAACCTGGATCTACAATCCAGCTAGTGTACATTTCCCACGTCTTTCTCTGCGTGTTGTTAGAGCTCCTGAATATTCTTCTGTAGAAGAGTCAGAAAGCAGAAAAATATTCTTCCTGTGGTAACTGTTTGTTACCTGAACAGAAAAAGGTTTCTTCTATTAAACCTCTCCCCAGTTGCCTTGAAAGCACCTGTTCTCTTTCTTAAAGAAGAGCCTTGAAAAGAGTGTTGAAGTGATCCACAGACAGAATCACACACAAGTTGGTACACAGTGTAATTATGGAGAGCACATGTTTTAATGGTGATGGCCTATTAAGTTTTATAATCTGAAATCAGTGACATTTTCAATAATTATTATTAATAGCCAAATTTCTTACTAGTCATATGGAGCTCCATTTAAATGGAGCTTTATGGTTTAACTAACTAAAGTAATCAGCTTCCAGTGGTGTATTATATTAGCCCAAATCATGGAACAGTTGGATTTTAAGATATCCATTCAGTAGCTGTCTTTAAGTACTCATTATGCTGTAAATAAGGTAAAAATAACTCTCAACACTATTTACCTTAAATTATTCACAGGTCACTAATGGGAAGCCCCACTGAAACCCAGATGTAGTTTTCCATAAAGTAGAAGGAAAGACTGTGGCTGTGACTCTTCATTGAACTTGTTATTACGGGAGCTGACGGACAGCACCTTGATGCCAGTCAAGAGATTTTCAATGATTCCAGCACCTTGGGATCAAACCTCTCACCACCTAAACCTTGCATAACACCTTCTTTTGATGTTAAGCCACATCTGTAGGGCTGACATCTTTGCTGTAAGGATAGCTGCTAATCATCTGAGAAAATAAATGAGATTCAAAGCAACAAGAATAATGCAGGTGAAACAAAGGCTTATGAAAAATGATTAAAGCAAAGGACAATTTGGAAGGCTCCTCTCAGAAATGAGTGGTGAGCAGAAGTGCCTGTCATACCTGCTTGGGACTTGAGAACTTCATGTAGTTTTAAATTGTCTAAGGATCCTGCAAAAGCTCTTCTGATGCAGGAAGAGCTGATATGCTTTACAGAGCTACTGAGAACAGTTTTTCTGATGAGAAAGTTGACACTTTAAGAGCTTTTATTTTCTTTTTAAACTGTACTCATTTTTTTATAAAAGGCTTTCCTTAGAAACTGCTGTTGTATTTCTTAATACCCATACAGAGAGCATTAGCTGGTCTCTTTTAAATAGTTTAAATGTTAAATTCAAAGTAAAAAGTTTTCTATTCTGTGGGTTTTTTTGTTGTTATGTTTGGGTATTTTTAGGGACATACAACACCCAGAACACTTTTCCTAAAGCCATTGCTGAGTTTGATATAAGCAGACTATCCTTTCAAAGAGATAGAGCAGAACCTTTTGTAACAATATGTGAAATAATTCTTAAGAGGCAAGAAACTAATAGACTCTTCAAAGCCACTTTTCTCAAAGGAGTTAACAGCCAGAGGATGCATAAAAACAGATTATGTTCTTTCTTCACCCTTACTAACCTGGCATCTCTTTATTTTTTTAACTTGCCTGTGTGTGTGTTTTGCACCTATTTTAAGTGATTTAAAGGTGAGCAATTTGCTGAAGTAATGCATTTTCTGTAGGGCCATTACTGCTTGTTTTCTCAGTGTGTTCTGCAGATCCATCTACAGAATGGATTCTGTCATTGCAAAAATCAATTGGTGTGCAAAGTGGTCAGCATTTGTCGACAACAGAGATAGTTAACACTATAGTAAATACAGAGCGTAAAGAAGGTACTCAAAATATGTTTTTCTTAGTCTACATTTTGGCATTTAAATGGTGCTTTGTGTTACAGGTAGTTGGTGAATGTCAAGATTTACATTCATTTTAGATATTGCTACAATGCCTGTTAGTAGCTGTCTTACTTGCACATCTGTCAATTTTGTGTCTTGACCTCTGTGTCTGTTACAAAAAAAAATATGCTGTATGCCAAATATATGTGGAGTGGGACAAGACTGTGTTTGGAAGACAGAAGTCAGAGTTGAAGTGAAGGCACAGTTATCCTATCACAGTAGGTTTTTAATATCACATAATAATTGATATTCTAGGTATTCTTATTGTTGCACTTAAGACATACTCATTTAGGTAATTGTCATCTTTTCATCTTAGTTTTCATTAAGACTACGCTGAAATTCTTTATAAATAAGCTTGCAACAGAATATTGCAGGGAAGAGGAAGAAGTCTGTAGTTGCCATATGACTAGACATATCTCCATGTCTATTCTTAAGGACTTGCCAGTGACTGTCAGTATTGCGCAACTCGGTCCACAGAAAGTATCCTTCTAGCTCACTGTCTTTCTTTTACACAGGCAGAAGTTTCCCACTAGCTTGGACCTTAGAAGCTATGCTACCTCCACTGCAGCTTTGAGAGATGAGAAAAGGAAGGATTTATGTAACAGTTATATAGCTGATCAGGGTAGCTGGAATTCACCTAGTCCACTCCCTACTCCAGTCAAGGGTAACTTTAGAGTTAGATCAAGTCCCTCAGAGCATTTCACAATCAAGTTTTGAACATCTCGAAGGACAGAGGGTCCACTGTCCACTCTTACTGTTATTTCCTTATATCCAGTTAGAATTTCCCTTACTGTCACTTATAGCTGTTGACCCGCGTCCTTTTGCTCTGCACTTCAGAGGAGAGGCTGGTTCTGTGGTCCCTACAGACCTCTAGAAGGGCAGTGAAATCCCATCTTAACTTTCACTTTTTCAGGCTAAATAAACCCATTTCCTTGTGCCTCCACTTGTATGTAATAGACTCTAGCCCCTTAAGTGTCTTCACAGCCTTATGCTGAACTAACTCCAGCCTGTTTCTCTTGCACTGGAGGGACAGAAATTGCAGTCTTCCAGAAGCAGCCACACAAGTGCCAAGTAGAGGGCAAAGTGCAGTTTCTTTAATCTGATGACCGTTCTTACTAACACAGTTCAGGATGTAATTGGCCTTAACAGTGGCAAGAACACACTGCTGACCCACATCCACATTGTCCACTAGGACCGCCTTTTCTGTGGTGTCCTTTTCTGTGGACTTGCCCTCTAACCTGCTCAGTCCCCAGCTCATACTGTTGCATGGAGTTATTGCATCCTAGAAGTAGGACTATTTGTTTTGCTTCATGCTCTTTGTTAGCTCAGTCATACAGGTTGTCTCTGTCTCCTTCCAAGAGTCTCTCTGAAGCCTTGCAGAATCTCAGCCCTTGCCCTGCACTTTGTGTCATTTACAGACTTGCTGAGGGTAGGTTCTCTCTTTGTGCAGGGGCTGTCAATGAAGATGCTACATATTGACAGACCCAGTGTCAGCCCCTGACAAATGCTTGTAGAAACAGACCCAGATAGATTTTGAACCACTGAGCGCTATCCTCTGAGCCTGCCTATCCAGCCAATTTTCCATAGTCCTCATGTCTAGTCCATCTGTACAATGTACTTTTGACTGTGTTAAAAGCCTTGTGAAATTCTAGGTGTAAATTACATCCACTGCCCTGCCCGCATCCACACAGACACCATTTTCATCCTAGAAAGTGGTCATGTTGGACAGAAACAATTTTTCCCTTGGTAAATAAGTACTGGCTGTTCCTAGTTGTGTTCTTATCACTTACGTGTCTGGAAATGGCTTCTAGGGAGACTTGCTGCATAATCTTCCTAGGGACTGATGTGAGGATGGCCACCTCAGCCAGGTGTCTACCTTCCCGGTGCAGCTGTTACTGAAGAGAGCTGGGAGCTGGAAGAGAGGGCTGGGATCTTAAAAGAGAATCTTATAACTGCAGCTGCAACGAAAGTGCAAGTATGAAAGCACATACAGTTAGCTAAGGTGGATTCAAGTGTGCAATTTCCTCATTAGTAAAGGAAACAGTCAAGACATACCCTAGATATGAAGTCAACTTTAGATAGTAATTTCAAATTGAAAAAGAAATATTTTATAAAATCATAGAATAGTTAGAGTTGGAAAGGACCTTAAGATCATCTAGTTCCAACCCCCCTGCCATGGGCAGGGACACTGTTGAGGAATGGCTTGATGAGAAAGGGCATGGATCTATGGAGCGGTTGTACAAGCAGAGCAGATACTAGGCTGACTAGGCTGCATCCAGATTCAGCCAATCACAGGCTGCATCCGGATTCAGCCAATCACGTCGTGATAATTCAATCCCTCAGATTCAGCCAATCACAGGCTGCATCCAGATTCAGCCAATCACAGGCTGCATCCAGATTCAGCCAATCACGTAGTGACCATTCAATCCCTTCGATTTAGCCAATCACGTAAAGAAGGATTAGATTTAGCCAATCACGTAATAACTAGCTGATGTAACCTTTTAGGCTTAGCCACTCATGTGATGACAGGTGTGCATAAATTAGTGGGAAAAGGGTATATAAGCTACACTGACCCGCAATAAAGTGGAACTTGCTTATCACTCATATTGGGTCGTCGCTTGATTCCCCGCGCCATCAGCCCACCTTAGCTTGCAACAGGACACCTCACACTAAACCATGCCACCCAAGGCTCTGTCCAGCCTGGCCTTGAACGCCGCCAGAGATGGAGCATTCACAACTTCCCTGGACAACCCATTCCAGTGCCTCACCACCCTTACAGTAAAGAACTTCAGGTTTACAGTCCATCTGATTTCTTTGATCACCTCTTTTCATGTACCTAGGGTGAAAATGGAAAACTTTGCACATCAAGAATTGCGGGTTCAATTCCAAACTTGGCTTTCCTTGCTTACAGAAGTATCTGTATAAAATGAAGATCATTTTGTGACAGTGAAATGGAGGAAAGCTGAAGATTTTTATATTAGATAGTTAGAAAAATAGCCATCAACAACTGATTATTTCAGTAGAACATTTTTTTCATTGCTAAAAGTATTATTGATTTCTGCTATATTATTTTTCTCCCTTTGAAAAGTACAAAGCCCTTAAATAATTTGAGTTTTCTCTTATTCCTCACAATTGCGACATATGACTGATAACTGCCTTTAGAACTCGTAATAGCTAAATTACAATTATTATGCAAAGACCTACAATAGACAGTTATATGGATTGTTAAATGACTTTGCCTTTTTTGCAAACCATAATCATTTTCCTTTATTAGCTGAAGGATTTCATAATTTAAGGAAGATGAGAACCTATAAGTCACACTTTCAAATAAGGAACATGGATATTGCAAACATTAAATTCTCCCATAAAAATGTTAAGGCATCATTAAACTAGGATCAGATTAATACAATTCAGTCAACTCTAGATAGATATCTCCTGTAATAGGCTGAAACAATACCTAGTGATACAGGATGTATAAGATTTTACTACAATCAATTTATAAACCTATAAAACATACAGGTATCACTCAAAGTCATCATTAATTTTGCATGCTTTGTATCAAATCAAGTGAGTTTGGTAAGGAAAAATATTCCCCTCCCTTACTGTATCTCCCTTTCTATTGTTAGCTGCTATCATAGCAAGTTACTTCTACCGTAAGATGAGAGATGCCTTCTGGTAGAGGTTGACCTGAGAATCTGTGCTTGATTTATCCATCTGTTAAGGTGTCTGAGAGACTTTAAAATGGGTTTTCAGGGCATAATTTAGTTCTCACTTGTACCACTGTAAATCTGGAGTCATTCTGGTTTTGTTCCAGAATAACAGCAAGCAGGATCTGACCCCAAGTTTAGTCAAATTAAAAACAAAGACCTTTATCTCTTTTACTCAGCTGGGCAAAGAAAGGGAGATTGCTGGGGAGAAAGAGCGTTTGGATTAATGGCTCTGCCTGTGTTCCTTACAAAGATACAAGGTACCTCTGTAGGTCTGGAGAAAAGGCAATTTCAGACAAGTGGCAGAACCAGTGGGGCAAATGTTTTATTAATCAGTGCACTTTCCCAGTCCTTTAATTGCATACTTGCTGTGAAGGGTGCAGTTGAGACTGGACTGGACTGGATTGCTTATAATTTCTAACCTGCTAATTTGAATTTAGCTTAGATCAGTTTTTCACGTGATTATCAACAGGGCCCATGTAGAATATGTCTGTGTTACTTGGATGGCAATTTTGGCCCAAGCATTACCTAGTAAGTAATTGATACAAAACCAATCCTTTTATCTGGATTCAATGGGAAGAAAACATACGAGTTTATTGCAGGAAGTGTTGCTGGCTACTGTGTCTTCTTACTAACAATCTTCAGAACTTCTCTTACACCAGCATCTCTCTTTCTCTTTCCTGTTCTGCATGTTGGCATACATCCTCTGCGGAAGTGCTGTTCTGATACATGGTCTATATTATCTATACGTCCCGTGACCTGTGGCTGACAAGTGCTAGTATACACATTTAAAGTGTTGCCCTACTTTGACCTCAGTTCAGGTATATCTGTATTTGAAAATATTAGCATGGATTTCTGAAAACAGAAAAGATGTATCATATGTGCATTTGTGTATGCATATGGAAAAAGAAGAGAGGGAAACATTTCTTCCCCGTCTTCCACTTCCCCAGACATGTATCAGTGCATTCTTTTAAAAATAGACCAGGGCATGATAACAGGACGTACTATATCTATTCTATGGATTATTAATCAGAGTATACATACCCTCTGTTACTAAATTCATCAGTAAGATCCAGAGGCCCAAGCTGGATTGAGAAGGCAACAACAGAAAGGAGAAAGAGTAACCTGCTGAGCTGAGCACAGCTGGTGTGGCTCTTAGAAACTTACATCAGCAGTACAGACAAAATATCTTCAGGGCACTGTTTAATAGCTAGATGGGAAAAAATCAGTTTAACTAGTTTGTGAAGCCAGGCTGGGCCATTCAAGACTGACAAACATGCTGGCTTTTTTGTTTTAACATATGCTAAACTGCATACACTGTTGTATGCTCAGAAACATCTATATGCACAATAGTATTTGATTATAAATCTGTGTTAATGATCAAAAGTGCAAGCAAACTGAAGGAGATTTCAAACATTATAACAGATGAGTACAGATAAGTTGTTTTGTAAAGGTTTCCATTTGCATCTAAGTTATGTGATTTAGCTCAGTATTTGCCGTATTCCCTAAGGTCTGTATAGGACAGATCCCAGACTACCTCAGTAATTTATTGAATCATCTAATGCAATTGAATTCTGAGTGACAGCCAAAATTATATGTAGTTAGTAAAAAATGTTGTTGTATTTAATCATATAATTGTGCATCCATTTAGATCAGCCCAGCAATCATAAGAACCCTTATACACAAGTAGCTTTACCTATGTGACTTGCCATTAGTAAGTAGGAAAGCTCACTCAGAGGGCATTCTCATGCAGAGAATTTGAAGAACTAGGCCTAACTATATGCTAGCAAGACGCATTTCTAGTAATCCATTATTGTAGATGAGGATTGTGTTTAAATTAGGATTTTTTTGCATGTAGCCATCTTGTTGCAAAGTAAAAGATTCTACCCTGGTGATACCTCATGTGGAAGAAATTATGAAGGAATTTATCTTCTATAACTTAACTGTATAAGTAGAAAAAAGTATTAAACAATATTTCAGCTCAGACTTCATCCTAGAAACCCGCTGAACCTTTCCTGAACTGCCCTTTCAGTATATTCTTCCAGTAAGAACTTCTGAACCTGTTAGTAAATAGCAGCCAAATATGAAGTAAAGTTTCAAAATGCATTGTCCTCTAAGATTAATGAAAAGGAAAAATAAATCTCTGAATATAAGACAGACACCAAAAATAGCAGTCTTCAGTGAGAAAAAGGCATTTACAGTTCATCTGCTGCATATACACTATAGCAGCAGCCATCTGGTCCACTAGCAACATGCATACCTCTGGGCTTCTCATACTGTTGTTTGGATACTGAAGTGCTGTAATAGTTGGATGTGATGAGAAACTGGTGTGTCTGTGGCCTCACATCAGTGGTCTAAAGGAAATAGCTCACTGAACAGCTTTGTTGTTTAGTTAAGCTTCCTAGTTTATGAAATGTTCTAAGATTGGAGCTATTTGATGCAAAATCCTCCAGCTACAAAGAGAAGGACTTTCAACAGGAAAACAAGGCATACGTGATGCAAAGATTTTATAGTGTCCATTTGCAGGTAATGAGCTTGGTTCATTCATATGGCTGGTAATTGCCATCAGAATAAGTCACAAAGTGACTTCGCTCACACACAAATTGTTGAAAAATACTTTCCAAGTCAGAAAACAACTGATCTGTTGAATCAGTAGCTTGTGAGTCAAGACACCTGATTTATCTTTCTGCTCCACCGTAGGCTTTTGGAGTTACAGTAGGCAAGTATTTAAAATATGGCTTTGCTGCAGACTGCAGTGAAACATCAAGGTCTGCTGGTTAGTTTTTAATGAGCTAGCTTGGAAGCAATCTATGGCAGTACTTATTTAACTTATCCTCAGCTTCATTTCCAGTCCATCCATTAATTTAACATGTGACAGTTGGATTTCAGGGTGTTTCGTGAAGTTCAGCAGGGATCAAATATAATCCGGCACCCTGATCAATCATATGAAATAAATTTAGCGTTAAATGACCCAATGGTCATCTCCAGTTAGATGTTAATTGTCTAACCATAGGGACTCAATTGACTTTGTAAAGTAGGACAGATGGGCTCTGTAGTGCTGAAGATGAAGGGCAAAATAGCTCGCAAAGAGCCCCAAGAGGCTATATTTGGAACATGATTCATCTCACCTAACTTTAGAGATCCCCAACTCTAATTACCTTTAAAGTTAGTGGAGAGTTTAATGACTTTTGGAGAGCGATTCATCTGCATTATTTGAGGCATCACCTTGAGGTAAATTGTTTGGTAGAAAGGCATCTAGCTAAGATGGAAATCTAGAAGTAGACCTCTGTACTGGACCAGATGAATCCAACCTTGGCATCTTTCCAGTAAGTGACCTTGCTTATGTAAAGATTGAAGTAATGTATCAGTACTGCAGCTTACCGAGACAAGAAAAAACATTCTTGTCTAAATCTGCTTTAGCTCCCTGCCATGTCTTCCTGTCATGTTTTGGGGATAATACCTTCAGGAAGCTGTAGAAAGACAAGGTGGAGGTCAGACCTCTTATCAGACTAATAGGTGTAGGTGGGAAAATGATAGAAGCTTTCAAGCTCTTCTTGAGGATATAAGTATGCATGGAAGGTACTTTAACAGAAAATCTATCAGCATCATAGATGAGATAGCTGAACTTTATTTCAGCAAAACAGCTGAGCTCAGGATTGTCAGTTGTGAGAAAAACATCAACATTTGCAGTTTTATTACTAAGGACAGTTTCAAATGCAGCCTATGAAATGTCATATTGTTAAACTCAGCATAATCGATAGCAGAATTTTATAGTATTGGAAGGCAGGAGGGGTTTTACCTGTACTTTATGATCGACGTTCTTGGGTTTATTAGCATTGATGTTTCAGTCTAAGGAAAAGGCTTCGTTGCTCGCCGAGGAGATGAAGTGTGAGCAAAAGGCCACGAGAGGGAGCTATAGGAAGCATAAAGCTGCCGGGTTCCTCCTCGTTATTCAGCGTTCAAATTTCAGAGGCTCACAGCACCTTTAAAATAGTTTATTCTGGGAGGGAATTCGCCTGAAAAGTTAGGAATCCCTTCTGGGAGAAAAAAACCCCAAACCCAACAAAACAAAACCAAAACCAACAAACTCAAGCAAACAAACAGAATGCAAAAAACCTAAAATCACACAACCAAAATCTGCTGCGAAGCCTGTTTAAAAAGTTGTGTTTATTAAAACTGAAATCTTCACTAGATACACAAATGCCTACAATTTTAAGGTCAATTGTTTTAATTTCTGTCTCCTTTATGTTTATTTCAAGTAGTAAGATTTATTATGTAATATGGATGCAGTGCCATTTTGATGCTGAATGTGAGTTTGGGAGTGTATGAGAGGATAGACCTGCTTAGATCATTTGGCTCAATTCCCACAATAAGAACCTTGTTCTTCACTTGTCTTGGTTGTATTACATATTTTTCTGTACTGTTAGAGGCCCCCGCTGTAAAAACTCTGGATGCTTTACAGAGCACCGCAGGAATTAAACACATACCTGACTCCTAGCCAGTCTTAAAAAATGAATGCAGCAGCACATGGCTCAAGTCATGTCAAATATATAGGGCTAAACGTGAATATTAATTACGTAACCAGAGGGACTCAATTTACTTTGTAAAGCAATTAAAAGAAGACAGAAACTTACAATCTGTTTCTGGAAAAGAGTAATTTCTGCTTAAAAATAACTTCCTACCCAGAATAGCCTGCCTGTCTGGCATAGTATCAACTGTCAGGCAAAAAAACCCCAAGCGAAGCCAAACACTAAGGCATTTACAGCTCTGCTTTTTTTGGGGAAATATCAAACCCAAGTTTTAAAACAATAAAAGTTGGCAGTTAGGTGCCCAGATCCACATTTAGGCATGCAAACAAAGACTGCTTTTCAAACAGGCTGAATAACACATCAGTGTTTTGCTTCCTTGGTTTATTGTGCATGGGCAGGTTTAGGCTATTAAGAGGCCTGTGTTCCCGTGGCCAAGTTTAAGGAGGTGTAGAGTGTTCATTTTTTTAAATACAGAGTCCAGTTTCATATTGCTTTGGATTATTCTAGTAGCCTGGTAGTCTGGGTTTTGTTTGTTTGGTTTGTGTTTATTTTATTTTTTTTTAATGTCTTTTTTTGCCTCAGAGCAGATAGGCAAGGATTCCAGTCAAGCATAATAATCAGAGGTGGAATTTTTTCCTGTATCTATAAGCAAAGTAGATCTGTATGAAAACTTCATTAGCCTAAAGCACCTGCTCCAACAGGCACCCTGGCAGAAAATTAGCTTATTCTTGGATACTTGCTACACTTTGGTTTTGCTTTGAATGGTATTCATAATGCTCTTTTCTTTATAGTGTGTCCTCTGAAAAAAACTATTGAGTGATCTTATTCAGCTGTCAGTGAGAGCATCATACCTGTTCAGGGTGATAATCACAGTATCCATCCCTCTCCCTGCCTACTAGATGGACAGAATGCCAGGATCAGACATCTTCATATATCTACTGGTACATGATCTTCAAAGCAATGTAGTCAGATAGACAGAAAGGAAAGCAAAAAGATTGTCCCCACATCACTCACAAGGTCTTTGCACTTCAGTGTTCACCCTTCCATCGTTTTAGAAATCAGCTTCTAGCAATGGGCTAAAACACCTGCAGCAGTTTCTTTTGTCCTCTGAGTATATTAGGGCATCAAAACTTCTGATCTTTCTTTTTTGTTGCTATCCTGATTTAAATATATTAGAACCAGCACGTTTGGTTTGTCTACTCAATACTGCACGTAATTATTCCTTCTTCCAGGACTATCATGCTTTAAGTTTTACTGTGACATTTTCCCCTCTGCCCTGTTTTGAATGTGACTGTAGTGGGATTTACAAAAAGAAATAGTTTAATGCATACAGATGTAAGAGCAGGAAAAGGACCTGAGGTAGTGTTTGTCTTGATTGTTTATTTCAAAACTATAGTGAGAAAGAGCTTCAAAAAACACCTGAAAGTTCTCTGAGAGATAGCATTTGGGACCCAGGGGCTATTACCTTTATACTTCAGTAGAATCTCTCTGCTTTTATGTCACTGTTTCCAAAATAAAAACAAGCTGAAGAGAGGGGGAAAAGAACATCAATTCTGAGTGCCTTTCTCAGGCAAAATTTTACTGAAACTAGAAAGTTCATATAAACAAGGACTTCCAGATATGACATCAGGAAACTTTTAACTCCTGTACACCTATTTCAGAATCTTTTAGTGAGAAAGGATGGGATCATATGCTGAAGCAATCCGTGGCAAAATAAATAACTCCATTTCCACTCTCTTTAATGAGTTCAATATGCTCTAGGTGATGTCACTGTCAAGGGTAAGCATCAGACACCACTTACATCATTTACTTTGCTATGCAAGCAAGGTTCTTGCTTGCATTTTCAAATGTGTCTGAGCAAGTAAGGTATCACCTTTCGTGTTACAACTCCAAGAATACTTAGCAATACATCAGCAATCTCAGACATTTAAGACTTTTTCTTTTAAAAGCCCTGTTAAAAAATGCTAACAAAATACACTTAGAAAGGGAGAACATATATCTATCTGCTTTAAAATGTAATTCCTTCTCAAATTCTGCACTCTTGTTCATCTGCATTTACTGGTAATAAAAGGCAAGTGAAATCCTGACCGTAAGAACATCAAGTTATATCTATTCTGGGTGCTTTAGTATGCTTAAGTCAAAATGCATCCTGCAGTTGTTTCAGCTTGTTTCAGGTGATGGCAGCCTATCTTCTGGGCCAGAAAGTAGCTGGTCTGTGTTCCAACACTTACCTCATCTAGACAAAAAGGAAAGGAAAACTGCCTATCTGGAAGTCCACATTCCCATGAATAGAAGCAAATCAAAACTAATTAGCTGCTCTGTTACTATCTCATTTTTAAAGGATAATGAATTTCTAAAAAGTTCTTTGCTGTTCACTGGATAAAGGTACATGAAGGCTTCTTCACTGTGTACAGGAAACACAGCTAGAGGCTCTTTTTTGTGCAAGTGTCCAATTCCCAGATTTCCTTTTGTAATTTGAATTCCAGATCTGCATGGTGCTTCACTTTTACAGTAGTAGTCAAAACAGGAAGTCTGTAGCTTGATGCCACAGTAAAAGAAAAAAAAGGCATTAATACATCCATCTTATGTCCAGTTTATTTAATACCACAGCAGTAAATACAGTTAAGAGTTCTCAAATCTGGCAGTGGTAGAGCTGGCAAGATACAGCTACCTGACAGATCAACAGCCTTATTAGTAGTTCTGGAATTTCATGTGTGCTGGAAAGCTGAAGGGTGTACATGAGTAGTTTTCAAGTTCAACCTCACAGATATTGTTAATAGTTAAATATACTACTCCTGATGTGGCAGAGCAGCATCTGCATAGAAATAAAGCAACACTGTGCCTGTCAACACTGAGAACTATATTCCAATTTTTGGTAGTCTTAAAACAAGTGAAATAAACAGTATCTTTTCCTTAAAAAAAGGAAGTGATCTTTGGTCAACACTTATAAAACTAAAGCACATTTTAAGAGCAGTAATGCTAAGATTATATAAGTTTTTTGTATTATCCTACTGGGGTGGACATTAGAAAATTGGTATTCTGCTGTGACTGAATAAAGTAATGCTACAAATTTCAACGCAGGTAAAATTTCAGAGCACAGGTAGGCTTCAACTCAGCAGCTTCCAAAGACTGGATCTCAGCTGTCCCATGAAATGGTTAGGAAGCAGTAATTCATCTTCAGATCACTCCTCTTCCCTTTCATAATTTCTGTACAAGCACAGCATTTTCACACACACTGGGCTAAACGCTTATTTAGTTGTCTACAGTAAGAGCTCTGAATGTCACTTGACTACATATTTAGACTCATCTGATGTTTAATATCTGCATTTGGAAAGTGTAGCTAACATATGCCTTAGTGCTCTCTCAAGTGGCATTTCAATACCATAGTGATGACTTCTTGTAAAGACATTGGTCCTTAAAAAAACACTCTATGCAATTTAGGAGCACAGGTCTTACCAGCAGGCTGACCTTTAAATCCAGGCATTCTAAAGAACTTGCGCTATTTACCAGTCCATGTGCTTTTCAAGCCTCCACTCCCATCTAAAATTGAGTAGGCACAGAAACATTTTTGCAACCCATAAAAACTGGTCTGTGAAAGGGATCAGCACAAGATGTTACCCTGGCCTTAACGCTGGCCCTAGCCATAAAATTATTTCACTAACAATAACCTTGCCAAAACAGTCTGATGCTCACTGACTAACATTTCACTAACTTTTCAGTTCCCACCCTGCTCAACCCTCTCTACTTTCTTTCACCACTCAAAATGACAAAAAAAACCAAAAACAAAAAAACCAAACAAACTACCAAACCTGAAACAGGAGACAACAGTGCTTTGTTTTTCTGCTTCTCTACTTCTGATGCCTTTGCAGGTAAATACCTCTTGTAGATTTGGTGTCTAAGCATTTAATTCATATGAATTTTAGCATATGTTTGGCACCTTTAGGCACACAAGGATCTGACCCATCCTTCCTTCAGTTAAATACATTATTACACGAAGCAGCAGTATTTTGCTTTAGTGTAAGTGTTCTTGTATAAAAAAACCCAACCACATCTCAGAATTCTTAAGTAATATTTTAATCAGCAAGGCTGAGTTTATTGGAAATAACTTTTCATCCTTCAGCTGCACCTAGATGCCCTATCCAAGCCCATGCTGCTGTTTAATAAATACAGACTAAAAATCTCCTCTGAGGAATTTAAGATAAAGGATGAGAGGAGCAGCTTAGGGACATAGCCCTAACACAGTAAATCTGTAATAGAACTGGAAATAGAAGGTCAGGTCTTCTAGATCTATACCATGTGCACTTGACCTTACTATATCCTGCCTTTGGTTTCTTCTGTCTTACTCCTCCAGACACTGACCTTTGGAGGAAACTGAATTCCGAAAGCTGCCTGTGCTCCATTATTTCATCTTGTTCTTACCTCAAAAGTAACCCATATTTTACACAGATTTCCTTCTCTTTCCAAACACATTGTTGATTAGCTTGGCCACTGACTTTGATCCACTTGGTCGTCTCTTTTCCTTCACTTTGAAATTTGATGTGATAGTCCTCAGGACTTTTGTGAACATTGCCACAACCTCCTGATAATGTTCCGCTGCAGACAGTTCACAGAATTGGCACTTGTTATCTATTGCCAGCTTCTGTCCTTCATCCCAGCCAACTTCCCTCATGTGGCATAAATCTTGTTTATTACCAACCAAAAATACTGATGACTCAGTGATTCTGAAACAAAAAAGTTCTGATTAAAGATATGTTACAATACTGTGCTATATGCTGTGCTATATAGACTGTATGAAAAGTATGTATGTTCAGGATAATAGGCATTTGAAAAAAGCAAACAAACGAGAACAAGCCAAACCCCTAGCCTTGCCAGGTAGAACTATAGTTTTCCATTTGCCATAGTTACATGTCAAGATTTTCCAGACAAGCTATTCTCCATCAGTAAGTTTTGATTCTGGCTCCTGTACTCAGTGAATTTATGTATTTTTCAGCCACTGCAGTTTTCATACTTTGTACTGCTAGGTATATTGTCAGCTCCTGGACTTCATGAAGCAGCAAGCTGATCATTATCTCCATTTGTAGATAACAGAATATAGTCAAAGAGATGCATCAAGATGCACAAGAAATTTTTTTTTTTTTCTGTCTTTTCACTCTGCTTCTGATAAATGTGAATGGAATCCTTTCTTTATATTTAGGAAACACCTCAGCTGACTGATGCCAGAATAAACACCAGCACATGTACTCAGGCTTGCAATTTTGGTGGTCCTTTTTGAAAGTAAGTTTTTTTCTTACCATATGGTCATCCATGTGCACAAATAATGTTGGGGTCACTGCTAAAGACAGTTTAGGAGACATTCATGGTATTAGATTAATTTATTGTGGGAAGAACTTTCTTCAGCCTCCACATTGGTGCATCTCTATTGGTAACAGAGTGGGTGAGTAAAAGCATAGACAGACTGAGCTGCTTTTTACCCATCCATGTAAATCACAGCACAGAGATTTATGGCAGTTATTTAAATAGTAGTACGATAAGAACAAAAATCCCAATGTACTTAGATTTGGATACAGTGAAATAGATTGCAATTTGCAACAGTTTACCTTCCGGTACATTATTGTTGGTACTGTGTTACGCCACTTGGATGCTGCCAGATTTTAATTGCTAGTAGGATGCCTACAGCTCACAGAAAAGTTCTCAGCTTTTCTGCATGTTTGCTGAGGGAAAAAAGGAAAAAAATAAGGCCACTTACTTCTTAGAAGCTCCTATCTGAGACTCTCGGATCCTGTACAGCAGTGCTTTTGCAAATGCAAATGATGCTTTGTCACTGATGTCATAAACAACGATAAATCCATCAGCCCAGTGGAGCTCGTCTGTGAGGGAGAGCTTCCTCCGTTGTGGCTGAAAGAAGTTCAAGTTCACATGCAAAAAGAATGTTACTGTTGTCACTTCAGGGCATTTTCTTTTTTGGTCACTGTGAATGTGAGAATGTTGTACCCTTTTTTGCAAAAGATATTAATAGGCCTAGGTGCTGGCTTTGAGTTCAGGTGAGTCCTGCTCCAAAAGCCTAATAAATAACCAGCACTACAGATGGCACTTTAGATCACTGACAAATTCATTACAAAACAGTTTCTTTAAGCATTAAAACTGCATAATCTGTACAGCCATCACTTATGCTGAATATTTTGTAGTTACATGAGAATGAAACATACAGGAGCCATCAATATTTGTGTAGTTTCATGTTATAGCTCCATTCTGCATGTTCCTTATAGTCTGACTACAGTAACCTTTCATTTTGTTTGTTTGTTTCTTCATTCATTTTGTTTCCTCTTTGCTTTGTTCAAGTCTGAAACACTGCTTACCCGTAGGATAAATTTCTAAAGAGCTAAGAAAAAGATCTCATTTCAACCTGCAGATGACTTTAAGAAAACTTGTGACAAGTCACTCAAGTGATAATGAGGTTAATTGTCCTTGAGTCCCTTCACCCCAAGGAACTGTTGCACTTATTATTTCTAGAAAACAACAGCTGCAAACTGTACCATTAAGCTAAGGAACGAAATTTCAAAACCGTTTTAAAATAGCCTATCCCTGCAGATAACTTGGCAGTGCCTAGAAAGACCATGTGATCCAAGATAGGTAAAAACCTGGAAGTTTACCAGGATAAAAAAACCAAACCCCAAACAACCCTTGACTTTTGTTCTGGAAACCCCACCTTGAGTCGCAATTTGAACACCGTTTAAGTTATTCTCTCACTAGTCTAGTGTTTTGCTATTTACAATGTATAATCTCCACTGACATCCCACCCTAGTTGCCTTGATTAGCTCAGGATCTGAGCAGCAAAGTAGCATCATAAGCTGGACAGGGAAGGCTTTAACTTCTCATGAGGGATGGAATCCTGGCAGTGAAAGCGGACACATTAGAATGACGAGATGAAACAAGCTTTCAGAACTGTCTGAAGACTTTAATATCTTGAATCCAACAGGTTTTTTTTAATGTTGCAGTGACTGTGCAGCAGGTTTAGGGGCAGGAAATATGACTTTTGTGTGTCACAGCTGTTTTACAGACAGATGAAGGGACAGTGAGCTTTGCAGAGCAGGGATTCAGCTATTAGAGAGAAACCTCAGGGAACAAGAAGACTTCAGGAAGCAGAAGCAAAAATGGCAACTCTTCCTTCCACAGCCTGGCCCCTTGGGGCCTGCTTTTCTTTCCCAGCCACCGTGGGATACAGGACCTCTGTACCCCATCCATCCCTTTCTAGAATCAGTGGTCCTATCAGACAAAAAGCAGTACCACACTCTTACTTGTTACCTACTCCTCTGCAGGCACTTAGAAGTCAGGAAAAAAGCAGCAAACGGTTGAAGTTAGGCCTCATTCCTAAGGAAGAACTGTACAGGACAGCTCAGAGTGCTGGCAACAGGGGTTGCCCTGAATACAACTGATCTCTGGTCTATTTAAAAGGAAAAAGGAGCCCGAACTGTAGCAACCAAAGCCTCTACCCATAATGTCATCTAATCTGCTTTACACTAGCTGCCAGTTTCACTGTTTCTTAATAGAGTTGTTCATAGGCCACAAGATTTAATATGTGTTATGGTTTAAGTACAGCTTCCACAGTAAGGCTTAGGAAAGGGGACCAAGATAGGCGGAAGCAAATCCACAGTACATTCTGACAGATTGTATGGCAAGGGAGGACTCCATGATGTTACATGGCACGGGGGCTACTTCAGGATCCCCAGTGCCCTGGGACAAGCAATCCTATTGCTAGTCTCTGGGAAGACCGATTGTTTTTTGTGGTTCATTTTATGTGCTCTCTGGGTTAAGTTTTAAGTCCTTGAATTTAAGCCTGGGTCAAACTTTCAGTGCTTTGGCTTTAGCATTCATTATGCTAGTTGATATGAGACAATATCACTGCCCAGAAGGGAACCTTGCACGCTAATGTGATTAGCCAGACAGACCTACAGAGGCCTGTATGTGTTACACAGTACCCAAGTTTCTCTGTTCCTCTTATAGCAAGAGAGAATACAAAAATTTTTATTTCAAAGCTGTTTACTATGATCAAAGTTCAGCTTTCAACACATGCAAGCCTGCATTATGGCTTTCCTTGGATCTGTTCTGTGAATGCAAGTCTTACTTCCAGGCCAGTCTGCTTTGACCATTTCTGCAGGCATTTAATAAATTGCTTGCTTTATAAGCTAAATTTCATCATTTTAGGCTATTTGAGAAAACTGCACATAACCCTATAACTTACCTGTGTGTTTACTTATATAAGGCAGAAGTGAGAAAAGTTATTTGTTAGTAGTATTCCAAAACCCAAAAGCATTTACAGAAAAAATAAGCAATTAAAGGCTTCTTCCATGAAATAGGAAAGTACTCAGCAGTTCTGAGCCACAGCAACTATCAAGTTTCAGAGAATCCCAGAATAGTTAGGGTTGCAAAGGACCCTGAAATCATCTAGTTCCAACCCCCCTGCCATGGGCAGGGACACCTCACACTTAACCATGTCACTCAAGGCTCCGTCCAACCTGGCCTTGAACACCGCCAGGGATGGAGCATTAACAACTTCCCTGGGCAACCCATTCCAGTGCCTCACCA
>WYDI02011389.1:0-16966 GCA_009867235.2 Psittacus erithacus
TGAAAGTTAGAAACACAGTGCTGCACCAGCCACTAAGAAGGAATAAAAATGACTGCTACTGCTGAACCCATGACACCCTTGAATAATTTTTCTTATCCACAATATTGGAGAAACAGAGGCTGTAGATCTTCTTGGGAATAAATGCAGTGAGCTAATTCTCACTATTAATAGTTTATAAGGGCAGTTGGCTTTTTCAAAACAAAAAGCTTGGCAAGCTGTATGCAATGTTGTAACTTGGTGGCATAAGGTAAAGATTGGAATTTTCTGTGTATATGTCAAGAATCTTCAGATTTCAGTAACAGGCTGTGGTGGGTGGGATCTCACCTGCAGTTTGTATACCAGGCCTTCACTTTCATAGCAGCTACAGAATACATAATGACTATATGTTCTGGGATACAAAGATGTTGTTAAGAAATTTCACCTCAAATATGTGCTTGTTTTGTTAGGTCTTTAATCTCAGAAATATACAGATTTTAATTTTTTTTATGTTTCTCTCTGCAGATTCAGTTGCTGAATAGCAAACAAATAGAGCAATATAACATTGCCTGCAATTGCAGTTCATTTATTTAACTATTCTTTAAAGACCTTTACTGAATATAATATAGTTTTTGTGCTGCCTTCTATACCTTCTTTCTCTTAAATTTAATTTATTTATTTCTCCCTTTAATCCTTCCATGTCCTTAAATCTTTTGGTTCAGCCTAATCCTTCAAATCCTATAATTACTCTAACAAAGCATTTTAACCTTGTGGCCTTCCTGGACTCTTGCCTATTGCTTATGACGTGTAGGTCTCGCTTGATTAATGATGTTTACTGCTGCGTTTTCTTCCCTTGGATACTCATGGAAAATTTTGTGCCACATGGCTCCTGTTTATAGCAGGGCTCAGTGTCACAATATTACTATGGCCATTGTAAAAATTGTGGTGGCTGTTTTCCATTTTTAGAACAATTGCTTCTTTTAGTTAGAATTTAATGGCTGACCTTGATGTAATCCCAAATAATAGAAACCCAAAACCTAGATGTTGACTTAAGTAACTATTACGAGGTTGTTTTGTCTATTCAGCAAGTACTTTTTTACATACTGTGTAAGGTCTATAGCCAGTTTAAATGAGGTATATAAGATGACAACACTTGATGATAGTATGTTGCGTTTCCTGAATATTTTTCTGAACACTTTGTAAACATATTGTATTAGTTTCCCTTAGGAAATTCAGAACATTAGGGTGAGGACACTGTTTTATAGTACTTAGAATTTTTCATGTCAGGTTTATTTGTCAAGAAGTAGTCAGAATTATTTCATTATTTTTATTTTATTTTATTTTATTTTAAATTTAATTTTTTGAAAGAGTAGGCCAGGGTATGACTAAAATTAATCAGTGGTTTTGTTAATAGGAATGATATTTAAAAATATGATGAAGAACAATTTTATATAATGCTATTAAGGGGAAAAAGGTAATAAGTGTACAGCAGGTATTTTAGAAAATGGTTATAAATCTTAACAACATATGGTACTAAAGTCAAATTACTTGTTTGCAATAGTGAAAGCAAAAGGTAATGTTTTAAGGGACAAGGTAAGGTCTAAAATGTGAAAAGGAGAAAATAATATACAGACAGAAAGAGACTGGAAAGATGGCGGAGAGATACCAGCCAAGTATAGAGGGGTATCAAATTAAGCAAGTAATTTGTACTAAGAAAGTACAGGAAAAAAATACCTGGAATTTGAGTAATACAGTAATAGAAGCAAACTGGCCTGAAAGAATAAAGGAAGTATATATGTGTGTCTATATTTTTTTTATGTAGTTGAAAATGCTGTATTAAATTTCATTATTCCAACTGAAAAATAAAAATCCTATTTTCAACATTAAGCATTTATGTTTGGGAAAAACTCTAAACTTCTTGTGTAGTAAGAAAAATACTTCTTTGGGGGTGTTGGAAAACAGAAATTTGTATTCTGTGTTCAGCTGTTCAGAAGCTGTGATGGAGGGCAGATGCACATGGTTATACAGAGTTGTACATATAGTTTGAGTCTTATAAACTCTAGAAGACTTGAGCAGAAGACTGTGCCTGTTACTGGTTTTATGATCTGTGAGCAAAATTATCTAACAAATGTTTGAACCGTAGCTCTCGTCCTCAACTCTGTGCTTTTTATGTACAGTTTATATGTCACATATTTACCAGATGTACACTGAGTGATTTTCTTCTACTGTGCATGCATTGCTTTGCCTAAACAAACGATGGAAACATTTATAAAAATAAGCTGGGATGACTTTCAGGCATCAGAGCCTTGCACATCTGGACCTGACACAGATTTATGGCCTTACCTTTTCCAACATGTCTTTGAGAGATGTTCTGCCTAAGAAAATATGAGTTTGTATAAGGCACACTAAGCCCATCTGGAAACAACAGAATGCCTGGAACTTTTTTCTCAATACTGTTTCTTGCAAGATTAATTTTTCTTGGCTTGAGTAACTGAGCCTAAGCTACTGAAAATGAAAAGTTTGTAAATAATGTGTTCATTTTTCTTTTTTTTTTTTCTTTTTTTTTTTTTCCTTTTTTTTTTTTTTTTTCATATTCAGGATAACTGAAGAGTCTCCTAAACTTAACTTTGCCATCCCACCTTAAAGAGGACATAATTGTAGGTACCAGAAGGGGGAACAAACATGAGGAGACATAGGATGTGGGAGGAAATGCCTTTCCAGAGAAGAGATATTGAAAAGTCCTGGACTGTACAATTTGTGGAGGAGAAGTCATAAGCTTGCATTTCCTCCCAGTGAAGTCAATGGCAGCAGAGTTGTCTCATGAAAAAGCTTACTAATTAATGAAGAGCATTGAGAAAGGCATACATTTCTTGTATTCCTAAATCAAATGAGGAGATTAAAGAAACTGAAGCAGCAATTAAAATACAGATGCTGTGGCATAATATATAGGTAGAAATACTCAGCTTTTAGGCCAAGCTAAAACAGCTGGAGAAGTGAGACTTTTTGGGACACGTGCAATTTCTGTGTGTTTGAACCGAACAAACAAATGTCTATATCAGCACAGTTAACTAAGCAGTTGAGTTCACCTCTGCAGGATGTTAGTTAGACAAGCAGCACAATATGATGATAAAAAATAAATGAAAACAGGATTTCAGTTAGACTAATGTTAAAATGTCTCAAATACTGATAATTTAAGGGATAAGATTGTAGTTGGCAGGAACATGAAAAAAAATGGCACCATTGTAACACTGCAGCCAGACCCATTCTTTTAATATTTCCTTTAGCATTTGTCACTGCTGATAAAAATATCCTAGATTTACTGAAAATGACCTAGAGATTGCATTGCTTGACTGTTTAAGAGAACTCATGGTGACTGGAATATCTTTGAGCTTGCCATTGCTTGCATGAAATTATTACAGCTGTGAAGACAAGCTACATGTGAATTAATTTAAGGAGCAGCCATACTTGTTAGAATCATAGAATAGTTAGGGTTGGACAGGACCTTAAGATCATCTAGTTCCAGCCCCCCTGCCATGGGCAGGGACACCTCACACTAAACCATGCCACCCAAGGCTCTGTCCAATCTGGCCTTGAACACCGCCCCGGATGGAGCATTCACAACTTCCTTGGGCAACCCATTCCAGTGCCTCGCATCCTCACGGTAAAGAACTTCTTCATAATATCCAGTCTAAACTTCCCTAAGTTTGAACCCATTACTCCTTGTCCTGTCACTACAGCCCCTAATGAACAGTCCATCCCCAGCATCCTTATAGGCCCCCTTCAGATCCTGGAAAGCTGCTATAAGGTCTCCATGCAGACTTCTCCAGGCTGAACAGCCTCAACTTTCTCAGCCTATCTTCATACAGGAGGTGCTCCAGTCCCCTGATCATCCTCATGGCCCTCCTCTGGACTTGTTCCAACAGTTCCATATCCTTTTTATGTTGAGGACACCAGAACTGCACACAATACTCCAAGTGAGGTCTCAGGAGAGCAGAGTAGGGGGGGAGGATCACCTCCTTTTACCTGCTGGTTCCTTGTTCACAATGAGCAGTACTGAATCCCTGCAGCCTTTTTAGTAGTAATCACAATAGGCATTATGCACAATGAACCATTATTAGGGCAGCAAAGCATCATTCTGGTTTCTTTGTTTTAGACCTGCTTTTTGCTGTTTATCAGGAGTAACTCATCAAGAGAGCAACAAGTTCTGGGATATTTTCCTCTTTCCACTAAATGTTAGCCACCTTACCATGCAAAATCGTCTGTGTCTATTCTACAGCTTAATCTTGTACAGATCCTAGCCCTGTCTTCATAGCTTTTTCTTGTTGGTTAGTTACCATCTTACTATCTTTGTTGAAGCCTGTCAAGACAAGAAACCGATAATCCTTCAGGGAGCTTTGATTTGTCTAGTTTTTAAACTTTTACTTGGTTTCTGCAAGTGTTGGTTATGACATGATGAACATTTTGCCACTTTTCTAAATGATATGAAAATAGTAAGTTTTATTTTTATCCTTTTAAATCTGGCTCCATTTCTGTCCTTTCTGTGGCTGTTTACTCTTCTACATCTGTATTTTGCAATATTTCCTTTCTTGGCTACAGTTTTTAAAATTTGAGTTTAAAAAGATTGTATAGATAACTTGTAGGCTGAGCTTTTTTTCTCTAAGACAAATAAGCCTTTAAGCAATCTGATTTAGTATTTTCACATTGTAGGCTATATATACTTTTCTTTACATGAAAATAGGTTTGGAAGATCCATAAATAATATTAATCTGCCCCTCCCATCTCTGTCTGTTCCTATCTGCCATCCAGGTTGTCCCCTCAAAAAGGGGAGGGAGAGCTGTGAAGGGTGAAGGGCCTGTGTGGGAACCTCGATGTTTTCTGCATCTTTTAGAATCCATCTATTTCAGTCTGTTGCTGTAGGATTCTTTGCAACAGTCTGCACTTAATATGGAGAGTTGCCTCCTCACTATTCACATTTTAATAGTGTGTCTTATGGTGTATTTAATGGCAATGACATGACACTGTCACATTACCAGATTTCAGACAACGCCTCCATTTTTATTTTTAATTGTATTTTCAATGCTGTCATTCTTGGAGAGTTTTTTAAACATAAATTCTATGGCTATTGATTGAGGAGAAGCTTTGTGGACTTTTAGAACTATTTCTGTTATTTTCTTGTTCATTTAAAAACATAAGGATTCAAAGCAGATAGTTTCTTCCAATCTTTGTTAAAGATACAGGGTTTGTTTCCATACATGGTTATCTACTTGATGCCCTGGGCTTCATAGGAGACAACTTGTCATAACTTAAATAAAGCAACTATTCTCAAAATCAGATTCAAATAGATTACATAGGCTTCTTTTAAGATGCAGTATAATTAAAATGTGAAACACAACCTAAAATACTGTGGTTGAGACAGTCACCATGCAACAGTGAGTAAAAAGGGTATCCAGCTGTTAGGCTACAAATGTGTACCCAGGCCTGCAAGAAAGAACAAGCTGTGGAAATATAATTTTACTGCAGTGCTGTAGAACCATATTCTAATAATCTCATCTCCAACAATATAATTCTCTGTTCTCTTCCTTCTGTACTGTTTATTTGTTTCTCTCTTCCTTCAAAGTATAGAAAGTTTAATTCTGGGCCCAAATGATCTCAGACATGTCAAAAAGAAGCCAGGTATTTCTAGTTTTGATTATACTTTACTTCTAAGCCTGTTATTCTGCATCACTCCACATGGTGTCTTCATGAACTGTAAATCTCTACAACTAATTCAGAAGCCAGTTCCTTTTGAATCGAGACTTTCATTCTTCTTTCCTTTTCTCCTGCATACATACGTACTAACACACAGCTTGTGTTTACCTACTTGCGCAGTTTACTAGATTTGAAGATGTTTAATTTGAAGGCTAGATTTTTTTCTGTAGGAAGTAAATGAATTATAGTAAATGAATAATTTTAAATTGCTTTAGGGAGTTAAGGCTAAATCTCCTTAACTCCTATTAGGAGAAGCTGATTTTATTTTTGAAGGCTTTGAAAGGATTTGTCTTTACTTTCCAAATATATACATGCAGAAGCAATGTTGTTCAGTATGCTACTGTAAGGAAGCTTCCGGAGTAAGTTGGTGGAAAGCAGTGGGTGAAGAATTCCCTTAGAAGAAAGGTCAGAGGAATGGAGTTTATTCAACCTGGAGCAGAGAAGGTTTGGGGGAAACCAGTCAAGTCACAGTATTCCAGTACCTGAAAGGGTAACTGTGGTGGAGAATGTTCTCAGGCATGCATAGTGATGGGACAAGAGGCAACAAGCAAAAGTTGCTTCAGAGGTAATTCCCTCTGCATATAGAAAAGATTTTCTTCATCATGAGAACAATTAAACTCTGGAATAGGTTGCTCAGGGAAGTAGTGGAATGTCCTTCACAGGAATTACTCAAGACTTGGCTTGGCAGAGCCCTGCATAGCATAATCTAAATCCCTGCCTTCAGGAGAAGTTTAGACTGGGTCATATCATGAGCTACCTTTCAACCTGGACTCTTCTGTGATTGCATGATGATTCTTGTTATCTAACTTGTAAAGTCAAAGGTCTGAAATAATCTGTCTTTAAGGAGAGAAATGTGGCTTTTAGTGTGCGGGTGAATTACTGTCATGAGGGCTTAAAACAGATATATAGAAAGACAGGTTGACATACAGAAAGACATAAGACATACAAAAAGAATATAATATATAAAAAGTCATCCAATCAGGCAAAGTCCTTTACAGGCTCCTTCTCCTATTTTGTTGCAGTGAATGTCTTAGTGAGACTGGTAGGAAATAAGCTTGTCAGACACTTCCCCGACTTTAGAAAGCCAGAGTAGCCACTGTTTTTATTGGTATTGGAGAAAGGTTTCAGTCCCTGTTTACATCAGTTTTTCTGTTTTTTCTATTAAGCATGCATTGACATTTAAAATGCAAATAAAAAGATTAAAGAGCAAAGCATAGAATCTCCTCCAACTGAACTCCGACTTTTGTGATAGTTTTCTCCCCCTGTGAGTCTTATGATTCCTGCATGGAATCATGCCACAGCTCCATCAGGAAGGGAGGATGTGGTAGTGTCTAACAGAAGGGTCAGAGCTCTGAGTCAGAGATTGTAAATATTCTTATTAAGCTTGTGGATAGTTTTATATAAGAACATACACATAACTTACATGTAAGACAGCAGCTTTTAAGGAGGGAGAGAGTTCATTCTTCGAGCCTTTACTGGGATGCAAAACTAGGTCCTGCTACTTGTAATGAAAATGTTCCAGGTTTTTTAGAAACAAAAATTCTGTTAAATGAGTAAATAAATAAAGTAGGTGAGTGATGAGTAAGGGTTTAATTACTGTAGTAGTCAATTTACATTTTATTAAATTGCAAATGTGGTCAGGTTTTAAGAAAATTGTCACAGAAGATAAATTCTTGTGAATCATAGTGTTGTTACAGTCCTTGATAGAAAACAATAATTCTCATTCAGTGAGAATGAAGGAGTCCAGCATCACATGTATTCCACATTATTCAAATTCTGCCTTTCACAGAAAGTGATTAATTCCACCATCCAACTTTTATTGCATCCAGCAATAATATTTCAGAAGTGTATAGATATTACTCATTTTACCACAGCTCTGCAAAAGGAGACGTTATTAACCTTACTCAGCAAAGGGGAAACAAAGATTTAAAGGACTGTGTTCGCACTGTCTACTCTAATCTCAATTCAAGATAACAGTGATTTAAACCAATCACTTTTCAGGGCTGCTAGACCCTGAATTTTGCCGCCAAAGGGAAGCTTATAGTGTCTATTTTGTATTATGAATTGCACAGCAGTCTGGGGAACATGTTTTAAGAAGCTGGAATGCTGTTCAGAAAAATTGGGTAAAAATAAACATAAATTTTGAGTTTCAAGCTTGAGACATTTATGGTATGATTTCTTCACTGAATATGGTATTAAATTTTTCATATATTTAGATTTTCAGTATCTTTTAGGTACCTTTGTAACTCATCAGTATTTTTGCATAGCAGGCTAAACAATAAGTTTGTCATCTAGACATATGCTCTACTTTCAGTCTGTGAAACATTTAATTTACGTGATTTGTCAGCATTGCACAGGAATTCATAATGTGCGATATTGGATCAGAGGATCTGTGGAAAAAAGGCTATATAATTTAAGTCTGTATCATAACACAGTCAGAAATAATGATAACTTAAGCAGTTCCTAACTTTAAAGTGATTGATTCTACACTCATATATGTATTTTTGTGTGTATAATTTCTTAGCTTAAAAAATTGGGAACTCAAAGGCCCCCATAATGTCCCTCACTGTGCATCATTACAGTGAAGCACGTCAGAAGCTCTTCTTGGCTTGCCATGTGTCGTATATGTGTATCAAGATGAAGTATATCTGCCAGATAGTAACAATAAATCCAAACAATTGTGGGATACAATAAGTTGTTATTTTTAACAATTCCTTTATCTATGCATTCACATTTGCACTTTATTTGCGCACTCCAATTTTTATCTTTAGTGATTGAATCTTATATATACTAATCCCATCTTTATCTTTACTAACCAAATCAGCCAATTTCTTTACTTACACAAGCATTTCTACATTTATGACTTTTACAAAACTTATATATTGCTGTTTATATTTTCTCTGTAATGATGTATCTGGTTGACTGTGAATACTATTTTCTTAGAATGCCAGAGTAAATCCATGACTAAAAGGAAAAATGACCAACAGTATTAGAAACACGAGACTGATCATTGCATCTACACTACCTCTGTCCCCCATTAATTTAGCTTTCTGCTAGCTTTAGGTAAGCAGAACATCCTGGGGAAGATCTCTCTGTTGTTGACAGGAGGAATAAGCTTTCCTAATGGTTATTAGAAAGGAAAGATTGTTTAAATAATATAAAACATCACAAGGCAACAGTCTCTTAGGTCTGCTGCTTTCTCCTTTTCTTTTTGATTCACAGGTCAGAAAACTCCCAGAACTCCTGAAATGCCTGTGGTCAGTTTGGCATTTGTGTTTTATAGATTACCTCTCCAACCCATATGACAGGTACTTCTTTGCATGACAATAGACATCTGTACTGTGGGCAGTCATTTGGGACTTAAAAAAATATAAAATGCATTGATTTATAATGTTGTGCAAATAAACTCATGTTTTCTTCCCAATAGTTTATTATACAGCTTAACACAAAAGTGTTTGAATTGGACCTAACCTCATACGCTCTGGAAAAATTGAAGAATCATCATGGAGCTTTTCACACAGTGGTCAGAGCAGAAATATTTAAATTGTCTTCCTGTGTACTTAGGTCCATGCTTTTTCTTCCCCATTTCCCAGTACATATACGTACGTTCTCATGAAACAGTATGGTTTACAGAATAGAGGGATTAAGTTTTATAATAAATATTTTTATATTTTTGATGTTTTAAAGTGGTTTGAGTTTACAAAGAAGATACTGTGGTTTTGGTCTCTGCAGCCTCTCAGCACAACCTGACATCTTATGTGGTTAGCTTTTTGGAATAAAGCTTTAATTACTGTTTTGTTTTTATGAATACATACTAAGTACCACCAATCAATTGATGTATTTGAATGCTTAGTTAGTAATTAATCAATTTGAGGAGGATTTTATGTATTGTATGCATCCAATCAACTTTATGAGAGACAAATTTAATGTTAAGATTTCTAGCTCTTCCCTTTCTCTCTTCCATCTGTCTTGCTTATCTGTTGTTTCTTTTGTGCTGACTTGTTTTAACTTTTCTTTTAAATTAATGGCTGTTCCAAGGTGGGTTATTGGGATGTCTTGCAAAGCGATTGCACTTTGACTCCTCCCCTTGTAACTTGATATGATGTTTCTGTAAAGTAGAATACGTATCTATGATACAATAAAGTGCACACAACATTTTAAAATTGGTTTAAATTCTGTAGCTTTTCTCATCCTTAAGTCTGCAAAATCCTTAAGGAATTTTTCTGTGTGAAACAGAAATTAAAGCAATGATAAAGTATTTTTTGATGACATTTACTTTGGAAATGAAGTAATAAACACTGTTGTTAAACTTGTCTGGTTTAGCATATTAATTCATATGGGATTTTTTTTTTTTTTATTCCATGTGGCTGAAATATTTATTTTAGTGATGAAAGTTAATCATAGATTTGTTTCATCTATGAAGTAGCTAGCTATTTTCAGTGATGGTTTGTAGTTCAGATAAATTCTAGTGACTTGCCGCAGAAATTTTGAACGCCTCTTTTAAGCCTAAAATTGTAGCAACCCTCCTGAAATAGTCTTTGATAAAAGTGATTTTTCCAGCAGTGACGGGTCAAAGTGACAAAAGGGGACTTTCTTCAGAGTGGTTAATGAGTCTTTTGCGATTCTGCTCTCATTTACACTCTGCCTGAAATTCTAGGAATCTTACCTGTTCAGCTACTGCTTTTTCTGTAAGAAAGCCCCCATGGCTATAATCAGCATGGGTTTTATAAATCCCTTTCATAATGAGGTGTGTTGTGAAGTAGCAAAAATTTCTATTATGAACTTAATGAACTTCTCTGCCAAACCCATAGAGAAAAGACAGCAAACACAGGGAAAGAGCCAACACTTCTGACCCCATTCAGTTTCTTAAAATTGATATTCTGCACAGGTTTTATGGGGATTGTTGTATTTCTACTCATTAAATAAATCTTAGTGAAATTTGGAAGCTGTAGTAAGTGTCCATTCAGACTTCCTACCATAATTTTAATTTCCCTAATTTGTACCTGCATGTAGGTCCATATACAGTGAGGAATAAAAGTACTATTTCACAGCTCCTGGGTACATTGTATTTTAGCTTTTACAAAGGCAAGGACAGGTTTCCTTCCCTGTGTGTTTTCCTCTTGTGTGAAACACAGAAAAAAAAAGAGCACCTTTAATATCATGAGAGGGCTTGCACACAGATCTAGGTTAGATTTTTCATTCATACTAAATGGTTTTCATGATGGGCCTGATACAGTTGTTTAGTTAAATCTTCATTTATGTGGAAATATTGGTCAATATAGAAACCACTGGTAAAATTGCTGTGAACTGTTCTGTCTACAAAAACTGTATTTTGTAGAGTGTTTTGATACTTGATTTAGATGTGAAAGGATGCTGTTTTTTAAAAATCCTTGTTGCTCTGCCCCTTTCATGACCTTCAAAGAAAGTCAAAAGTTGTCTTCTTCCATACTGGTGTTCTTCTCTACCACAAAACACAAATATTCTTTCCTGAAATGTTTCCTTCTAAGTAGCTGAGAGGGCTAGCTTTCTTTCTAATAGCTTGTTTTAGAGAATACTTACAGGAAGGAACATGTCTTCTTTCCATTTGATTTTTATTTCTGGAGCAAAGATTTTAGCCTCTTTATCTACTTCATGCATTTCAGACAAGTAGAATGGTTCATTCTTTGAACAAGACCCCTTAACCTCATTTTTTTCAAGTGAAATCAACTTGTGTTTCAGCACTGAGGCTGAGGAATAAATTAAATCCTTTGTGGTGTATGTAATACACCTTTTGCAATATGTATTGCAATTCGTGTTTATGTATTGTATGCATCATTTTCCAACTGATTTGATAACTGACTGAAATATATGGTAGTTTTTAAAAGGAAGAGAAAATAAAAACATTTTTATTAAGCTGAGAAAAGATATACTCTTTAAATAGACATTATAATATCTGCCACAGTATATTTTGAGCAGAATTGTACTTTACAATTAATTTTTGGAGTAATTTTCCAGCACAAATTGCTACTGTCCTTAAAATTATCACTAAAACCGTCACATACATGGTTAGTACAGGAAACTTATAAATATTATGTTTTTATGTTTTAATATAGAAGCTTTTCATAAAACCCCTCTATATTTATTATGCGTATAAGGAGAAACTCAAGAGAAAAAGAGTTCTTAACATTTTCCTAAGTGCTACATGTAATTTTTATAACTCTGGAAAATGTTCTATATTAGAAATTCCTGAGGGACAAGGACTGCAGTGGTCTTACTTTAGTTTTATAACATCTGCCCTGTGAAGAGTTACGAAGTAAACCAGATGTTATCCTCTAGCTTATTAGTAAAAACAGTATTCTAAGAACTTGCGTATCTTTTCACATTCTTGCAGGGACCATGATTTTCAAATTTGTAGTCAAAAAAATTGCATATATCATTTTGACATTCATTTACTGAAACTTTTCAGATAGTACCAAAATGTCTTTTGTGAGCACACTGTGCTCATTTTGTACAGAACGATGAGTCATTTTAGCCTACTGCAATTGTAAACAAGAAGAAATTGTTCTAAGATCATACACGCCTTTCTGCTACTGTTCATTTTAACATTTAGGACAGGGTGAAGCAGCCACAGAATTTTCACTGACAAATCTTTTTAATTGCAGGAATTATATTTTATTTTATATGGTTTTAATCCAAAATTTACACCTGTAAGTTGAACTAAGTTTTACAACAATATTCAAATATTTTGTTCCAAATACTTTGTTCATCTTGTGTTTTTCTTTTGTTTAAAAAGATGAAGATTGACCTTAGGAAGGAAAGTATATCTGAATCTGCGCTAGCTGATTTAAGTAATAATTAAAACAGCTATGTTTCTCTGCTGGGACTATCTCGATAATTTGCCTTTGATGTTTTCATTTGGTAACAAAATAAAAAGAAATTAAAGGCAAGATTTAGTAAAGTTTGACACCGTAACACTTAGATTTTTAGGCAGTTTACACCTGGATTAGACTTCAGAACACAGTTTTTATTATTACACTCATTCAACAGTGGGCTTGAGGTGAAAGATTTGTAATGTCAACTGCTAAGAAGGAATCTAGGCTGATAGCTGAACTGAGGTGAGAGGAAATCTGAAATACCATTCTTCAGACTATTTCCTTCAGTCTACAGGGATACATCCACTTACATGGGATCTGCAGCACTACGTTACCTCCTGGAGGTAGTCACTGATGTACTTTTTTTCCTCATAGCACAGGTTAGGCTTATTCTTTCTCTTGTGAGTAGAGAATGCCAGCTGGAGCATATTCTGAACTTAATTCTAAACTTTTCTAGAAGGTACTCACACCCACATCCAACAAAATTTCCTCATCAGAAGCCTAGAGATTTCTGTTCGCATACTTGCTACTTCTCTTGATGAAGCTGTGCAAAAAAATTACCTGTGGTTAGTCATGGCCACCCAGCTGAGAGATTGGTGATTGCTGAATTCCTGATTCAAAGCACACTTTCTGTTGTAGCTTGAAAGAGAATACATAAAGAGACAAGACAGTATAACAGTTGTACTTATTGAAGTTTGTTCCTCTTTGGACACCCAGCATTAGTCACACAACTCATTGCCACTTTGAAGGTACACAAATGTCACCATTTTTCCTATGAAAATTCGGAATAAAATTATGAGGCAGAGTTCCTCCAGAAATTTAAGGTAACAGCAATCTTTGCTTATGCTTGACTGGATTCAGTGCATTAGGTTGTAAGTTCTTCTGTGGTGCTGATACCATTTTGGCAGAAGAGGCAGAGCAATAATAGGCTAGAGGCATATGGAGTCTGAAGGCATATTTGTCTTACTTCCCTCTAAATAATCTCCCCAAAATATATCGTGATTCCAATTGATGTTTTCTTTCTCAGAAAATCTCATTCTGAGAATTATTAGAGAAGTGTTGTCCAAGAAAAAGTCCTGCTGCAAAGTTAGTGCTTGCTGTCAGGAGCCAAAGCTGTTGTGATGATTCAGCCTGTGCTCAGATGCAGTGTGATGGAGGGGATAGTCTCCTTTAGGTGATCTATGGATGTTTCTTGCTAGAGCTTCCCCCTGGAAATTTCACAGATGCAGCTATAATACTGTTCCTTGGCTTCAGGGAAGGCTGGATTTTCACTGCTGTTATTAAGAACAAATTTTGGGCTTGTGAGTGTGGCTGTGGTTACTTAGTGGGTAAGGTCAAGAGCTGTAATGAGAATAACAATACAATGTTAGCTAACGTTAGCCAAGCCTCTGATAAACCTGAAGTGGTTTTCATACTTTAGGTAAATCAAGTGCACAACTTACTTAGTAATTCTCTGCTTTAAGTCAAGAGCAAGATACACATTGCCTTCATATGTGCAGAATCAAGCCTTGGGGAAAGTAATAGATGGCCCAGGGAACTCTAGCATAATATAAAAGGAACTAAGGACAGTGCCTGGAAAATGGTGAATAATTTAATATACATACTTCTTACTGTAAGCCATGTAACCTGATGCATACCTATGATCTTAACCAATGTAATACAGAAAATAACCAGTTGAGCTGCATACAAAATTCAGAAAGCTGTCTCTATATCCTTTGCTCAAACCGTACTCTCTCTGGACTGCTTTGAAATTCTTATATAAGAAGATCCTTATGGGATTGTGTTTAAAACTTCTGCTGAGGCATCAAACAGGAAAAACTGTGTACCATGGAAATTGCTGCATGATGGCACTGCCCCACATGCAGCAATATGTTCAGCTCTGTAATTATCCACGGCATTCGTAAAGCATAAAGAAGAGATATTTTCTGTTGTTGTCCCACAATTGTTGGTGATATGGAAAAAATAAGTCAAACTAAAAATAGGTGATCCATTTAGGTATTGCTGTTTGATTTTGTTCCCAACACAGGCCCCACAGTATTAATACATGTTAAGTTTTACATTGGCAGATGGCCAAAATGGAGGATTAACACTGCTCACTCAACAGGTATTAGTTAGAATTAGTTTTATCATGTAGTAATTGGAGAAAAAATTTCTGATAGACTGAGGGAAGTTCACTTTTAGTACTTTCATTACATAAAAAAATAATTTCCTAACTACTGCACTTAGTAGTTTGTTAGCGAGCAGTTCAGCAATTTTATTGCTATTTGCAATGTTTGGTCACAAAGGATCTCCTGAAGAAAGGACATTCAGATAGGTTTTTTTCTGTGGGCTCTGCAGAAAAAAATCTGTGAGAGATGAGGTGTGAGTACGGATTAAGGGAGCAACAGCTTTCTCCTGACATTTGATGTGGTTGTGAGACCTGCAGCTTACATGGTTTCAGCTCCTGCATGGTACTGGAAAAAATGACATCCAGTGTGAGTTATTTACTTCTCAGGAATAATGCACACTATCACACTACAGGGTACTGTATTTCAAGTGCTGTCCTTATTGACTCTTTTGTGAGAGAACATTTGATAGTGAAAGCAAAGCTAAGACTAATGTACAAATCACTATTTCTATATAATCTTTATGCAGCACAACATTTTACATGCTAATGAACAGGGATGACAATACAAGCTACATACAAGCAATGGCTGGATTAAATGTGTTCCTCTCCTGTTTGGTACACAGCAGTAGGATCCATGATAAAAGAACATGGCATTTCAGCTTTTGGTTGCTGCCTCCTTTTGATGTGAATGGCATCCCAGTAATGGCTGAAATGTGGTGTGATGCTATTCCAGTTAGGAGGAGAAAATAATGGTGTAGTCGATACCATTAAAAGAAGGTTGAAATACACTAATAACTTTTATTTCCCTCACTTGGGCAGTAATAGATAAGAGGAAGACATAATGAATGAGAGTTGCCCAAAGCTTTATAACCTATTCAACCATCCTGAGCCATAAAAAACTTTCACCATCTGTTTTCTTGGCACCTTTCTCTAAGTGCTTGTTCCTGGGATACCTTGCTGTTTCTGCTTTCAAAGCCACCTGCAGTTGCAATGCACATAGCTATTGATAGAGTAGGAAGAGGAAGTCAGTCTGCTTGTAAAAGTAAATGTGTACTGAGTTCAGTGGAACACATAAGATGTTCAGCTACAGACTTAAAAGCCATCCCAAACCAGACTTCCTTCACCAAGTGAACCAGTGGAAACCAAGAAAAATTCAAGCAGTCCCTTTCCTGTTTGAATATATGCAGCCTACTAATAATTACCAGGTAGGGTCTGTTTTTCTATTGGAACATTTTCTTAAGAGGTCTTTTCAAGGTATCTCCCCCTTAGCATAGCACATTCTTGCCTTTTGGGGAAAGTGGAAAAAACACTCACTATCAGGATTCTTTGCGAAATAGATCTAGACACCTGATACTATATGTGTACTTTTTAATTATTATGTTTCCTTTGAGGAGATTCTTATGTGAGGTACTGCACAGAAGAAAATTGTGAGGGCTCTACTTGATATAGGGAGCTTCGTGAGCTCTTCACATTTCCACAGTTTATATTTTCATAGTCTTTCATCTTTAGCCAAAGTCTGAAAGTTCTACTCACATCTCTCTTAAAAATTCTGGGAGGAGAGACGGGCATAATTCCAGCATCCCTTCTGAGCATACCCCATGTAATCTCTGGTAACATCAAAGCACTTGGAGGACGATGACAGAACAAAAAAAAAGTCAGCTAAAGTTCAGTGTCTGAAGAGGCTGCATTTGTCTTTAGATTTGTGTGAGAGGAGTAAAGAGGTGGTGGTATCGAACTACTCACATGGAAAAGTTAGCTTTTCCTGAAATTAAGTCTGTATATGTCTGGATAATGAACTGTTCCTTAACTATTTGCCTCCAGTAATGTGAGAAACGTTTAACGCAGGAATTCAAGCTGGTGATTTTTATCCTTTAAATATCGAACACCTGAGTTTCATCTGTAGAAGCAATGTCTGACTCGTTGTGTGGCAGTTTTAGACAAACTTGCAGCTGATAAGTCGCTTGAATTTCATCTCTACTTATAGAACTTCCCTTCTTCTGTATGGAGCCAAGTATAGGCTGTATATATTGAACTGATTTTCAGGATCAGAAAGAAACTGACGCTGGATGTCACTTGCACTAACATTTTGAAAAAACACTCTGTCCTGGGTTCAGCAGTAGCAGTCATTTTTTCTCCTTCTTAGTGGCTGGTATTTGTTATCCTATCGTTTCTCGGGTGGGGGGTTTGGGCTAAGGTTCTTGTCTCACTGTACGTTATAGTAATGACTTGTCGTACACTAGACTCACTGGTTACAAAACTGATCCGGCTTACGTTCCCAGTGTGG
>WYDI02011390.1:0-13903 GCA_009867235.2 Psittacus erithacus
GCTCTAGTGGAAGGTGTCCCTGCCTGTGGCAGGGGTTGGAGCTGGAGGAGCTTTAAGGTCCCTTCCAGCACAAACCATTCTCTGATTCTCCCCGCAACCTTTCCCTCTAACCTAGTTCATGCCAGGAATAAGAATCTCCCTGGGCAGCTCCCTAACTGCTGCACACATTTGCATAGAGTTGGAAGAACGGGAGCACGAAGCAGGCAGCGGAAACACCGCATGGCCATTACCAGTCAAATTAAAGCTGTAGTGTGCTCCCCAGCCTTGCCCAGAGCATCTCTGCTCTCGCCCAGGTCTCACCTGCCCTGCAGCGGCCGGAGCCGAGGTGAGAAGCACCACTACAAATAGCAGCTTTCCTTGAATCTAAATTCTTCCTCCACCCAGCAACAGCAAAAGGAGGAGAATATTAACTCCTGCTGGTTTGCCCTGAGGTGCCTTCCGAGCAGTTTTGTAGAGAGATGATCAGAACAAGCAGTGATTAAAAACCACAGCCCCACATCCACGGCAAACCCTTGCCTTTCAAGCCACAGCAACAATAACATCACCTTCCCTTCCTAACCCGCTCCCCATTGGTGGGGATGGGGAGCTGCTGGCCCACATCAGCTCCCTGCAGGGGGGACATGCAGAATACAAGGAGGTATGGGACACCATTCCCAAAGAAGTGTCCACAGAGTTGTGGACCAAGTATCGACGGACAAATTTGCATCATTCCTGCTGGAGAGAGGCTCTGGAGCCCCAGGTGTACTAAATATCAGCTTCATATCCCAGACCAGCCGAGAAGCCTGCAGAGCAGCAGGGAACATGGTTTTAGGGAGGAAATATAGCTGGGACATGCCAGAGGACTTCATGATCTTAAAGTTCTTTTCCAACCTAGTTGATTCCACGAAAGGGAAGGCTCTCACGAGGCTCAGCTTTTCCTCAGCATCCACTACAACCCCCCTGTATCTCACCCCAGCACAGCCCAGCCGGGAGGAGCTCTGCAAACAGGATTTTCTCCTCCTGTTTTGCCTTTAAGAGGCTCATTGCAACATGCTGTAAAACCCTTCATCAGCAAGGAGGGAAAAGGCTTTACAACAGCCTTTAAAGCAAGCCCAGGCAGCAGAGAAAACCTCTCCCCGCATGCACAGCTTTGGGCAGTGCACAGACTCCGAGGGACAGGAAGAGAAGCATTCCCACACCTCCAGCCCATGCAGCATCCTGCCCGCATCCCAGCTCTGGTCCCTGCTCTCGCACACACTGGGCCATGGCATGGTAAGGAACAGTTTGTCAGCCTAGCAGCAAAGGCGGCTGCGACAGAAGCAGAATCACAGCGGGTACAAGGAGCAGCAGCGTCTCTTGCAAACCACTGCTCCGGCAAGACCCCGCGCTGGCTACGAGCAGCCCCTACAGGCAGCGTCCCCAGCCTCCCTCCAGTACCACTGGAGAATGGGTTTCCTCCTCCGAGGCAGCAGGAGGCAAGGAGCATGGTGAAGATAACTGTGCTGCTGGTCTGGGAGGGCGAGGAATAGATGAGGAGGAAGCCAGCACTGGATGGGGTAAGATGTGAAGCAATGTGATGGAGTTCGTGTCTTCCAGCAGCTCCGGTTTCTGGAGCTATGTTAAAAGGCAAGGCTGGTGCTATATCATTAAATACACTTCGAGCCCCTCTGATCATGCTCAGACAAAATAAAGCCAGGCAGGCATGGCTGTTGATCCAGGACAAGGCACAAAACTGCAACAGTAAGAATTACCATAAAACTCTATTACCTTTCTGATAGTCAATCAATAATGAAGGCATTCTTATCCAGGATCCATGAAATAGGCTGGCAACACTACATTCCATTCCTAGTGGCCTTAGGAACCATCTCAATGGGGTCAAGGGAAGGAGGCAAAGCTAAAGCTCAGGGCCGAGCATGAGAAGGCTTGGAGCCTCCAATGCCTGAGCAAATGGATGCAAAGGCTGGTGTGCTTTCAAGGTGCCCCTGCTCCACCTCAGGGTGCCCACAGCAATTCCCATACACAAATGCTACAAAACAACCTCCCTCACATACACGTTGTCCCCTCCATAGCAGAGGACCTCAGCCTGGCAGGGGCCTCAGCCCTGTGGGCACCCCGCATCTTGCATCCCCCTGTGCACCAGGATGCTCTTAATGGGAACACATAACGGCTGCTTCTGATTTTACAGTTTGTTTATAGCATACATTTGAGGAGCTACACAGGGTGGGAAAATACATCCCATAAACAAACTGCTAAACAAAACAGGCTAAGTGTGTACCACTCCAAACAAAAATAGACTCAAGCTAACCTCCGCTTTTCAAGCATATGCCTCCGATGACAGCTTCGTTTAGTGCCCCTTATCCCACTTCCAGTCTTGATTTCAAGGCTCTGCCAGCATCGATGGCAGCTTCCGACACCTCCCACCACTCCCACAGCTCCAGGTAAGCCAAGAGCAGATGAAAATAAACCCAGTTGGAGCTGGACACCACCAAGAGTGACCGAGGCAAAGTGCTGCATAGCCCTGCTGAGCTCCCAGCATCAGCCCAGATGTTGCCAAGGGCTGTAGGGCATGGACACGATGGGGACAGAAGGGGATAGGGGGTGACAACAGACTTGCCCCCGCGCCCATTAGCTTAACTCTGCCACCCTGCTGATGCCCAGGAGCCATTTCCCAAGCGCTCCAACTTTATCATCGCCTTCCCTGGGGCTGCACAGGGGGCACATTCCCCTGCAAATGCTTCTTCTGTCAAAGATCCAAAGCTGTTGAAGCTGCGTGAAAGTAATTCCCTCCCACTGCCCCAGGAAGAATATTTCTTTGCTGGTTTTGCATAACAGCTACATGGTTTTCCTTTTCCTCCTGAGAAACTCAGGCTTACAAGAAAACACTCGGCACAGCCCTAGTCCAGGATCAGGCTTCATAAAGTCCCCCCTGCAAGGGGAAGCAGGGGGGAGACACACATGCTACTGCAGAGATTAGACTGCAGCCTTTCCTGATAACATTCAGTCACCCTGGCAGGCTGCAGCACACCGAGTTTGTAAAGCTCCTTGGGAATCCTTCAAGATGAAAGGTACAGTATGATACGGATGTATTATATCCATGGGCTTTGTTACAGCACACATTTCCTCTCACGGTTTTATTGCTAGAACACAAAGTTCAGCCGGAGCCCAGGGGCTCTTCAGGTGACGAATGCAGTCCTGCAGCCCTCCCCTCTGCTCCGCAGGGGATGAAAAATGCTGAAGGCCCAAGGTGAATGTGGTAGATGGAGCAGGCAACACCCTTCCAGCAACAGCAGGAGAGGGCCTGCCTGCACAGATAAGGCTAACGTCACTGCTGCTCGATGTGCTTTCACCATATCTCACTCCCAAAGACGCCCATTGGGTCCCCAAAATGGCACTGCTGTGATCAGCTCCTCTGTAGCATCCCTCCTTTCCAGACAGACCTAGAGCACAGCCTCCAGTCCCAAAGGCCATCCATCCCCATAAGGGCCATGAGTTAAGCCTACCTTAAGTGGTACCCAGTGCCAGCATCCCCTGCAAGACCCAAAGCTGCCCACCCTGAGCACCTCCTCTAGACAGAAGATGATGGGAGGTGTTTGCCACATTCAGCAGTTGGCCCTGGGGCTGGAGGAGCCCAGACCACACTAGAGACTGGACCAGCAACAGCCCCAGCCTGGTGTGGACAGCACAGAAGAGAGGAAGGGGAAGGTGCATCCGCCTTTTGGATCACCTTCCCTATAGCTCGCTCCTCTTGGGCACCTCTCTTTGTCTAGATTTCCTCAAGACATTAGAGACAAAGGAGCAAGGATGCCAGCAAGACTTTCAGAGAAGCCTGCAAAGAATCCTCTGGGCACATCACAGGGCAGGAAAAGAGTTTAAACCCCTCTTATTTAAACAGATGAGAGATACAAAGGACAAGAAAGAAGTGTGATGGGGTAGAAGGAATACGGACATATTAGGATGTCCCAACAAGCCCCAGAGCTCTCCAGGGCCACCTCCAATGCTGAACCCACCACAGAAGTGACTGCTCAGAGGCAGCAAGCCAAGGTGAAGGGTTTTCCGCCTCCCTCCAACCACACAGAGCAGCATGTGCAAGGCAGTGCTGAGTACCTGAGATCAAGGTGGGAATAAATGGCAGCATCTGAAGCCCCCTCACCTTGGGAAGCCCATCTGAGTGGGAAACTGCCCCAGAGAGCAGATCTCACTCAGTGCACAAGTGGTTGGTTAGGTCACTGCCATCAGCTTGCACCCCAGCTCCCATCAGAGCAGCAAAAGCAATAGTAACACAGCACGTGTGAGCAGAGGTAGAGGCTTTTCAGCTTCACACACAGACCTGGTGCTCCCTGGTAGAACAGCATCAGGTCCTGGGCTGCAGAGAGCCTGCTCTGCTCCAGCCCTGCTCCAGCACACAAATTGCCCTCCTGTGTTTGCCATCCTGCTGACACAGGAGCATCGAGAAGTTGATGCTACCAAGCAGTTGGCTAGAGGCAAAAGGAAATCATTTCCTATGCTGTTGCCAACTCCTATTTGCTGTCACTTGATCCCATATTTTAGGGATGTGCTGCACTCCCTGGAACGCCAATTGCTAGAGAACCAGAAAGAGCAGCAAGAGAAGGCTATGGGCTGTGAACAGCCTTGGGACAGACACAGTCGTGACTGCAGCAGCCGCAGGCACACTGCAATCCCAGCTCTGTTAGGTGAGTGTTTGGGGTGGCCAGCGAGCTCAGGGCATGCAGGGCTCCAGCACAGGAAAGGCCACCCCATTGCCTATGGAGAGATGGAAAGGAGATGAAAAGGAAAAAGAACCAAAGCCCCAAAGGTATGAGCAAAGCTGAGTTATGGTGAGCATGCTCATGGGCAGCAGCAGGGTTGGGAGCAAACCTAGGGCTCCTGCACCCAATTATGTAGTCGCAGGGCTATGGGCTTCACACCCCCAGTTAATCCATAGGGTCTTTGCAGCCAGTGCCCCTGCATCAGTATATCTCATCAGACCTGGAGAATGAAAGGTACCAAACAACCAGCCCATCCCCAAAGGCAGCCGGAGCCCGGCATTCCCTCTGCCACTCAAGGATGGGCAAGTGCAGCCATGCAATTTCTGCCTTGCAATTGCTGTCTCACTCCCATGCTCTGGAAGAGCAGATGATGGTGTGTGCGAGGTGCTAGGCCCAGCGGGTCCCCTCTCCAGCACAGCAGCTCTCCTCTCCCTGCAGAGAGATGCACCACTAACCTTCACCAGCTCACCTCCCTGCCTGCATGCTGCCCCTCGCTTCCCTTCTTCACAGGATCACTCCCATGCATATGCCCGGGAGCAACACCATCAGCTCAGTAATCTTCCTAAATACAGCAGTTACCAGGTGACTGGGAAAAAATCTCTTTTACTGCTGATGCTGCTAATGGAAAATTTCTCCCCTTTCGCTGCTGCTCTCAAAGCCAGTTGTGGTTTCATACAGACTTTGTCTTGCTCGGAGCCAGGAGAGGTGAAAGCACAAAGGGAGGGTGCAAGACTGGCGGGGAACAGATAATGAGAAACAGAGGGGAACTCTGGTACTTCTGTCTTCCTCTTTGCCCGCAGTGGCTCCAAATCTTATCTGCCCCATCTTCTCTTAGGCAGTCACAACCCAATCTCCTGCAAGGAACCCCTCCTTCTTCCATGGACCACAGCGGGATAAGCAAGCTGGATGCATTCAAAAGCAGAGCTTCTTGCTTGGCGCACAGGGAAGATGCCCAAAGGGATTAATGGGCCAAAATCATTTACTCTGTGATTATTTTTCCCCAGGAGACAACCAGAAAGCCTCACCCAGTCAGTGCAATGCAGCAGCGAAGATCACTGCTCATCTCCTCCACATGCCATTCTGCATCTTCAATACCATTAAGTGTCTCCATACTGTCTGGACACTAGAAACCTTAACTGCATTAGCTGAGACCCGAGCAGCAGCACAAGCATTCAATTCTTTAAAGTGGCACCATTTCTTAAGCTGGTTATGCACAAGAATCATTTCTGCTCAGTGCTGTCACCCACCCCACGCATAATGACGGGGCAAGACTATGGAGAAGCTTGGGATGACTGGCTGAAGCTCATCATTTGCAATTCCAGGTGGTTACAACTGGAGGAGGACACTCCTGACATGCAGACGATGAAAAGCTTCAATCAAGGCACTTCTATTTTCTTCCCTTCTCCTTCCACTCTCCGACCACGCTCTATAAGGCATTTTGGTGTGAAGGTAGGTGTTTCTCAAGCCACCTGCAACTGCTAACGTATGTGTCAAGGTAGCATAAGATCAATACCTTGTCGTTCACACAAGTGGCATCAATCCATTCGCTTCCTGTCCCACACCTGAACTCTTGTTACACCCGGAAAGCCCAAGGGTTCAGCCCCATTTCACAGCCAGCCAACCCCACACATCAGCAGGGCAACACAAAGGCTTGTCCATCACACTGCTGGGTTCATGCTTTAAGGACTTAGGAAAGAAAAGGCAGCACTCTTTGGAGGTGATGTCCATGCACGTGGTGGCACTCGGTCACTCACCTCCCTATGCAAATGCAAGCTCCCCACTTCATCGCGGAGAAAAGCACTTTTTTGTCCTAGCAGAAGTGCAATGAGAGTCCCTGGCACAGCAACACCATGGAAAACCCACTGCCATCACACAGGAGGAAGGGGGGAGCAGAGGGATCCCCAGCGGCAGCCTCCTCCTGCTACTCCAGCCTGACAGTTCAGCTGCAGTAACGGGCTCCTCTCTCTATAGTTAATCTTCTGTTGCCACTAGCTGGTCAACACGGGTACTCATGGAAAGCAGCAGCTCCCCACGCGCAGCCTGCCACTCACTTAGATTCCCACCTTTAGCTGGGATTTTCACCCCAGGAAATACCAAAGACAAAGCAAAATCCATGCAAATTCGTACCCCCCTGTGCTGGACAAGCCATGTTCAACCTTGTGTTTGAGGAGGGAAATGGTCACCTGAGGACTGACCCATTTTCATGGGCATTTGTACCTAAAGCTTTCTCCTACAGAGCTCACCTCTCCTGCAACAACAGCAGGAAGATCTCGGCCTCAGGACCCACATTGCCAGCACATCCTCACCCCAAGCAGGGCTCTTCTTCCATCCCTTCCCAACTACAAGAACCCAAAAGCCTGGAATACATAAGCAGCCACATAGCTTCATAGAAGGAGGAGAGGAAACTGCTACCAGAAGGTTTTCACCTCCTTCTACACCTTCCTCAGGCAGCTCTGACCATGGGGGACCTGGACCAGACCCCATGGCCATGAGCAGATGTAGATGAACATGAAGGGGAAGGGAAGCAGCCCCTGCTCTCATGGGTACATCCCCTCCAGTCCCTATCCCAAGGAGCATCTTATCTTCACTGTACCACCTTGCTGAGGTTTTTGATCTCTCTCTGCTTGCCTGGTGGGGGATGTGAGTCTTTACCCCTTGGAATACCTTGGAAACAACCAGAAAAAGAAAAATAAATAATAATAAAATAATAATAACCCAGCACCTGATTGAGTTTGACTTACCCAAACCTCTGGCTGGGATCAGCCCTTCAAGTCTAACAGGAGGCAGGTAACAGAAAAGGGAGATGCTGAAACCAAACTCTGCTCATTGGCTTCTCTCTGCAGAAACAACCCAGTTTTCAGATGTCATGCCCGGATGAGGGGAGCCTCAAACCAGTCACGCTCTCTCTCCACTACCCACATGATGCTGCTCCACACCTCATGGACCACCTCCAACCAGAGGATGATGCTTCTGAATAGTGGCATTAGAAGCATCACTCCCGCCCAGGTGACCCTTCAGCCTCTCCACCCCACAGTGTGGCAGAACCCTGCTCGAGTGCTTTCAGACAAAGCAGTAAACTCAATCCACAAGGAACTAAGGACTTTCCCTCATTTTAATGCCCTAAAGAGGGGAGAAGTTCAAGTTACATAGATGGCTTTGGGAAAAGTCAAGAAAGAAGATAAAAGAAGTGGCAGCGAACTGCAGAGGAGCTGTGTGGCTTCAAGAGGTGGGGGTTAACCATCATCAGGGGCCACGCTGGGACACCAGTAATGAAGATGCACAAGCCCCTTTTCTGACAACTGCTGAAACAAAGCACCTGGTAGCACTGCAGCTGCCTGTCACACAGCATCCATTAAAGCCATTTATGAGAAGTGTGTAGTAAACTGTTCTTATGCAAGCTACTACCGGGTAAAAGCGGTGGTGAAAATTTGTCTGCCTCTTTTCCTCTATATATATCTGCTCACACATAGACAGAGCTCATCTAAATTAGCTCGGAAGCTAACTGCTTCATTCCCTGAATTGCACTTAAGGCAGGCTACGCTGCTGGTGGAGCAGCTATTGTACAGAACACATGGCTGCTGACTAAATCAAGATACATACCTTAGAGAGACCTCATTGTACAAGAATAAAGTCAATGATAGGCTGTACCATTTGCCAGCGTAACACAAGAAGAATTAGAGGAGGGGAAAAAAAAGAGACCACAAAGCATCAGTTGTATCCAAGGTTAAGGAAAGGGCAGGATGCTTTTTCAGGAAAGGGGATGCACAGCGATTCATAACACGCCAGTGGTAAAGTTACATTTGTCATTTCCTGCCACCACTGTGTTGTGCTGGGTAGTTTTATAGCAAGGAAACTGGGGGTAGGGGGAGAAACATCCTTCTTGCCTCCAACGCAAGGGAGAAAAAATAAACCCAGGCGTAGGAAACAGAGAAACACCCCACTGAAGAAGGCACAGGAAGCAAACCCGCGCTGCCCAGAGCTGCGTAAGCAGCAGGTCCCTGCATCCGGGAAGGATGCAACCAGGAAACAAAGTTTTCCACCTCTGTTAGGAGAGGATGAAGCCATCCCCTCCTGGGCTCCCCATCTGCTTGCAGGAGGCTGTGTGCAGGGGGTGTGCAGGCAGAGAGGGCTCCCGGCAGAGCAGATGCTGCCGGTGGAGCATCTCCAGGCTCCCACCACCCCCTAGTGGGCTCCTGCACGCTTCCCACATGCATCCCGCAAGCATCCCACACGCTTCCCGTGACCCACTGCTCACAAGGGTGAGCAAATGGATGCTGCTGCAAGTGTAGCATGGGGCCAGGAGTTGGCTGCTTTGGGATGCTCTAGTGTTGCCTTCTTTCACCCCCCTCACACAGTGGCTCCTGCAGACCAGGCAAGGAGAGATGCAACCCTGGAAGCTCCCTGACTGTGTGCTTACACTGAAGTGAATGGACTCATATTGCCAGGGAACAGAGAAAGTTGCTTCCTCCCTAGAGGAATCCTTTAAGAAGGACAGAGGGCATGTGCTTCAGCAACGGACTCAAGCCTGCTTTAACCTGGTCTGTCCTTAACACGAACCAGCAGCAGATGTGGTGCTCAGGGACATGGTTCAGTGAAGGACTTGGCAGTGTTCACTCTACAGTTGGACTCGATGATCTTTTCCTACCTACATGATTTCATGACTCCAAGTTTCACACTGCTGCAGACATGGCTCTGGCACCTGCTAGCCTTTAGCTACAGATCCTTTGTGTTAATGGAGGAACGAGATGCATGAGAACCACCCCAGCATCAGGGGATTTACTAAGCCAAGACTTGCTAAGCAGGCCCAGAACTACAGACTGCCCTTAAACACAGCTCATTGCTTAAACCACCTCATCCCCACCCAGCAAGGCAAGGCTTTATTTTGTGCTTCCTGGCCTGGAAAGACTTCTGAGCCCTGCAGAATAGGATGGCCTCAATTTATTCTCAACTTATTTCACTTCAGAGTCTATTTCATCAGCGCCAGCTCTGCCTCCTTTATGCTTTTCTTTCTATTTTTCTTTTTAAAGCCCCTCCAGGATGCCTTCCAGGGTGGCTTTAAGAGCTCCTCCTACCCCATCCTTACCACCCCCCCGAGGCCAGAACAGGCTCTGTGCTAGCAGCAAGAGCCTGCTCTCGCAGACATTTAGGAGCCCTCAACACATTGCAATTAGCAGGACATCAGCTCTTCCTAAGCTCAGGCCCTGATAGACACTAAACGTGTTCAGCAACACATATAAACGCATATGAGCGCCAGAAATCAGGTAACTATGAAGGCTATGGAAGATTTTGACAAAGAGAAGCCCCTGCTAAAAACAAACCCTGCCCCAAGTCACTCCAAAGACATTCAACTCCCACATGTAAAGTGATTTTCACCTCCCAAAGCCCATTACAAGGTGGCAGCAGCTCTCGGGCTCCCAACTGCTGCTGAACTTAGAAAGGATGCAGGGGTTAGAAACCACTACAGCAGACTCCAGCCTTCCTCCTGCCCTCGAAAGCAGCAATCCTCTAAAGCACTCACCCAGAAAAGAGTTAACTGTGAGGCAGCCTCAGTTGCCACACCAGGAGATGGGAAGAAATGCAACAGATTTGAAATATCAGAGCATCCACAGCAATTCATGAGCTAGACCTTGGGGAAGGACAAGTGCTGTAGCTTCTCTGGAGGCAACGTGCTGATTAATTTCAGGACTGTGATGAAGCCATCCCACCATGAGCAAAGCTTCCATTTATCTTCCAATCTGCCTGATGCCTGTGGGTTCAGGGAAACAGGAGGGGATGTTTGGGGTCTTTTATCCATGAAAGGGCAGCAAAAAAGCCACAGTTTGGCACCAAGACATGCTACATATTCAAGAGTATGCACATAACCAGTATGCCAGGCAAGCAAAAGGGAATATTTTAGACCAAGACGTGGTCCTTTTACTGGCAGTCACTCTCTGAAGTAGGATTTGCTATAGAAGCTCATGTCTCTGATCTATCAAGACTGATTTCTCTCCTCCAACTCGAGCTGTTAACTAAGCTACACGCAGAGGGGTTTCTTTGCCTTCTGCATGCCATTCACACCCTGTCCCTGAAGAAACCCTACCCTCATCTGAAAATTCAACTCCGTGAACCATGAAACTTCTTGTTACTTTTAATCACTGGAAGGTAAATGTCATTCCTGCTGCACCAAACCTCTGATGTTTCACTTTTTATGCCTTGAAATTGCCTCTCTGGCTTGTATGGGATTTTTACAGTCGATCAACCGTGTCTAAGGAAGCCACGCTGCAAAGCCAGAACCCAAGGAGCACCGTCAACTTATGTGTTATAGGTGCTTGATACAGGAAAGCTTCACAGAAGGTAAAATAACACGACTGGGAGGCACAAAGAGTCATTTCCCCGCCCTGGCACATTGCACCCAGTGAAAAGCTGTTACCTCTGCATGGTATGGGAAGGGAGCAGGGGCACACCTCAACACAAAAATGCACGCAGGGTGATGCCCTGGAAAGCACAACCCTGAGGTGTCCAGCTGTATCTCAGACCCAAACTTAAGCAGGTATCCCAGTTATCCCTGCTTCAGACACCGCAAAGCAAGGAAGCTGGTGGACAACAAGAGATCAATACAAAACCTTTGGTGACCTGGCAGAGTAAAACACCACCCTGTCCATACAGCGTTCTGTACCATTCCCTCGGAGGGTTCCCAGCCTGATTCAGGTTTGGAAAAGGCTAAAAGTGCCAAGCAGCAGCTCGAGCAGCCGGTCGAAACACCAGGATCCGGCATCGAGATGAAAGTACGACACCAGAATTATTCCTAGTCCCATCCCCCTCGCCACAAATGCTGAAATAGGAGGAAAGTCTGCAGGCGTTCGCTACAGACCCAGGCGCTGGAGTTGTGCGTGAAGCAAGAGCCAGCTCCGAGAACTGAGACGAAAGCGTTTATAAAATTAGGCTCCGGTTGGTAAAAACCAGCCTCTCCCGCCCTCCCAAGCTCGGGGCACCTCCTGCAGGGCTACGCATCCAAGTTGGAGCCCCAGAGGCAGCACCCATCACTTTACACCCTGAGCGAGACGCTTGACTCCCAGGGCTCTCCGGAGGCAGCAGCCCACAGGCCCTGCTAAAAAATCCCTCCCCAGCAGGAAATAAACCCCAAACCAACCCGGGTGCAGCAGGGGCAGGGTTACAGAGCTCCAAACCCCCGGCAGGCTGCCCGCGGTGAGGCGATGGGGAACAGAAACCCCGCTGTACAGATCGGAGCCGGCTGCCCGCTCGGGGATGCTCCGGTACCGGCGACGGATGGGGGGGGGGAGAACCGTCGGGATAGAGGGACACTGCCGGGACGGTGCAGGACTTGGGTGCTTACCGAGGGTGAAGAAGGGCAGCTCGGTGTTGTCCAGGTCATCCTGCACGGCGACGCGGCCGGGCAGCTCGCTGCGTACGAAGAGCAGCAGGCGGGAATCGGCGGCGGCGGCAGCAGCAGCGGCGGCGGCAGCGGGCGGCGGGGCCCCGCTCCAGCTGATATCGTTCTCACGGAGCACCGGCAGCGTGGACACCGTGACCGTCTTCACACGGCAGGGACCGGGGGGCTCCCGCGACGACGCTGCTGCTGCCGCCGCCGCCGCTCCGGGCCCGCCGCGCAGCAGCACCGGCGGCAGCAGCAGCAGCAGTACCAGCGGTGCGGCGGCGAGGCGGTGCGGAGCGGCCATGCCGGGCCGGAGCCAGGCGCTAGAGCCGCGGCGAGGGGAGGCGAGCGGAGCCGGGCGCACTGAGCCGCCCCAGCCCGCCGCCGCCGCCGCCGCCCGGCTCCGCTCCGCCTCCCGCCCCGCCCCGCCGCCGCTCCCCAGACGCGGACCCGGCGCCGATGAGCCCCGCGGTGGCCCCGTGCCTCTTCCCTCCTTCGCTGCTCGCCAATCCAGCGTTTCCCCTCTGCCTATCCCACCGCCGGGCACCCGCGGGCTGACCCTAGCAGGCAGTGCCTCCTGTGGAGCTTTAACTAGTTATTGCCCTTTCCCAAGGGAATAGGCGCCTCCCGAGCGCAGGGCGCAAGGGGATGGTTTGCAGCGGCAAGCCTGGAGCGCACGAAGTGGTGACTTACAGCAAAGGGTTGTTTTGACCTGGTCTTTAAGAAACAGCGGTTAAATGGGAGTTAGAGGGGTAAATGAGGTGGAGGTCTGATCAGGTTCCTACATCCATTCATCCATCTCTCCCCTAGCGCCACACGAGGGCTGAAGTTGGTGCTTAAAGACAAAACCAGGTGAGCTCCGCCACCACGGTTTTAGCTCAGGCTCTGCCTTAAGCCACCGCAGGGCCAAATGGCTCTTCCAAACTGGAATGATGAGGATTCGTTTGGAGGCAAACCCGGTCCCTGCAGGCCACATGGACCCGCTCAACCTAAGCTCCACATGAGCATGCCTGCAGCTGGGCATGACTAACAGTGAGGAGGCGGCCTACAGTAGTTATGAGTCAACAACTCAAAACAACAATTTCCTATTGTCTGCTGAACTACCTGGTTTTATTTGCAGATGTGCATGTAAAACCCAAACAACGCGCGCTCGGCGCTGAGGTTTGTGTTATTTCCACAAGCTAACTAGGAGCCATTCATCGCACACTCATTGAGGCAAAACAGCTTTGAGATGCACAGGTCATCAAACGTTAAAACCACAGCAAGGGCAGAATGGCAAAGAAGGTGAAATGCAACAAACACCTTGAGCTGCTCTTCCAGAGTCAGCCCCGGCTTCAGGAGCGGCTGCAGCTCCAACTCACAGCCTTAAGAGTTAAGACCCTGGTGCAGGAGTATTAGTGCCTGCTTCCAGCTGGGAATACAAAGTGCCCTTAGCAAAGAGGCAATGAGTTACAAAACATCTAACATGGGACCCCAGCTCTGCCTAACTGGGGGAGCAGATGTTTCCAGGCATGCTGGAGATAGAAAATCAAACAAAAATGCAGTCCTAAATGTCAGCTCTTGGATGGGAAAACTGTAATAGCAGAAAAAGTGGGAAAGGATGGATTTTAGACCCAGGCAACTCTCAGTACAGGCTCTGATTTCCAGGCATTATCAGCACATGCACTGATTTCCTTTCCCTAGTTTCGGAACTTCATCTAGGCCAAAGATGAGGCAGAAGCTCTTCCCTGTGAGGGTGCTGAGACGCTGGCACAGGGTGCCCAGAGAAGCTGTGGCTGCCCCATCC
>WYDI02011392.1:0-22330 GCA_009867235.2 Psittacus erithacus
TAGCATGCCTTCCAGGAGAATCTGCTCCAAGATTTTGGCAGGCACAGAGGTGAGACTGACTGGTCTGTAATTCCCTGTGTCATCCATTTTCCTCTTCTTGAAAATGGGGGTCATATTTCCCTTTCTCCAGTCATTGGGAACTTCATCTAACTGCCATTATTTTTCAAATATAACGAATAGTGGCTTAGCCAGCTCTTTTGCCAGCTCCTTCAGGACCCATGGATGAATTTCCTCAGGTCCCATGGACGTGTGCATGTTCCAATTATTAAATGTTAAGATTTTAAGATTTAAGAATCTTAAATCTTGTCACATTTCTGCCAGCTGGGTGGAAGAAATCTCTTTTTACTTGTTTTTCACTTTCCAGACTTCAAGGCACTCAAAGATTTGAAGAGAGACACCCCTTAAACTTTCCTTTGATATGTTAAGTCTATGAAGAACCTGAAGAGTCTGTCTCTAAGATTTTTCTTCCTCTTTAATCCATCATCTTTTTTTTTCAGCTTTCTCTAACTTACCATCCTTTGTTTCACTCTCAGCTGGGGGACTATATACCATGGGATGGTGATATTATTTCCTTTTTATGCAATATTCCCTAGTACATTCAGCTCACTAATTACAATTCATCGTTGGGCTTTTCTGATTAGCTGGTGAGCTATCATCAACCCTCCCACCCAGCTCCCCTAGTCTTTTGCATCATTCCTGCTTTGAAATTTGTAATTCCCTCCTGTATTTATAGCTTATGTTTCTCACTTCTGTGATGTGTGACACTGCATTTCACTGTCATGTAACACTTGGGTTCAGATAACCAAGCAGACCATTACTTATCATTGTTTACCACCTCCACCATATCTAATTTATACATTTCTTTTATCCTTATTTTATATTTTCTTCAAGATCTCTGATTTTGAAATTAAATCAACCAGGCCCAGGACTGTTATCTAAGATACCCCAAAAGAAACATAGTCATTCCATTGGGATTCCTCACTTACAACTAACTATATTTTTAAAACTGGCAGCAAGTTCTCAGTCCATCTACTATGCTGATTATATGTCTTTCTAGTTCTTAAATGAAAACATTCTCTTATATTATGCCTATGGTTTACTCCAACTATATTGTATCAATGCTATTACTTTTATCAGCCAAACTTTTTAGTTAAGCCATTCAAGAATTTATCAGTCATTCCATAACCCTGCCAGTAGAAGTGAGAAAAATCAGATTTATATTTATATTTCTTCAGATTAAAAGTAAGAAGGATGGAAAAAAAGCCCAATAATGCAAAATAAACTGTCCTTTCAGGCCAGAAAGTACATTAGCTTTTATATTTTGAAGATAATTTTGGCAGATGAGTATTTTTGTTCTTGCAGTTGATTGTGGACTACAAATCTCTTTCAGCTTCTTCCACCTAGTGGGTTCATTCATCTCTGGCTTAAATAATTGGAAGTGTTCTTTTCCTGAGAGAAATATTCCCTTTTCATATACCATAAAACTTGTTTTATGATGAGGCAAATTTATAGCCTTTTTTTGCTATATACAATGTAATCCACAGACATTAAAAATTTAAGATGAGCTTTAATTCTTCCTCTTAAAAATATAATTGCATATCTATTCAACCTTAATACTGTCAGACTTACAATTTGGTTTTAGATGGACCAGAAAATAACCACTTTATCCGTGTGTGGAAAGAATGATAAAACATCTTTTATAAAATATATCAGTTTAAGGCTTGCACCTGATTTAAGGTCTGCAGTCCAACACAACTCCTGTTAGACACAGAATACCATGACCCACAATTCCATAGGTGAGTTTTTTTTCATTGCAATCTGAATGTATGTAACAAACCCAAATTTCTATAATTTTCTTAAACTGAAAATTCTGACTGGGTGAAAATCCTTACACTTTATTTATTGATTGCAGTCCACTGGCAACAGGGACTGTGAGAATGCTTCATGATTTCATGTATTCCCTGCATTTGAGGCGCAAATGTATATAGGTATGTTTAGGTCTCCATATTTATTTATGTGTTTGGGTGCTGTAGCCTCATGATCAAAATAGTATTATTACCATTGCTAATGGCAGGCCACAGGCTTTGTATTGGTGCTGCAAAGCCTCAAAAATAGGACTTGTCAGTTTTGATTTGTCTTGGCCTGCCTGGATCTTTGTTTTAGCTTGTTTAGGTAACAGCTATTTTCTAGCTACTAGGCAACTACTACCTATTTTTGTAGCTTTAGTTCAACTTTTTATGATTGTGTGCTGCAATGTCTATTGCTATAATAGTTCTGATATGTTTTTATAAATAATCAGTGGTCAAAACCAGCAGTTATTCGGTGCACAAAAAAGTACCTGTGACCCTGGAATAATGATGTGTTGTAGAGGAGTGTAGCATAGGATGATAGCAGAGTCCTTGCAAGAGTGGGAACAGGACCAATTGAGAGGCCTCTAAATAATTAATCAGTTCTCAATTATTAATCATCAAAAGATTAAAACCTTGGAAAATTGTTAATGTTAAACTGGTTTTAAGCATAAAGAAGAGAATAAAGGACAAGTGTCTAGCTTGTATAAAACACACCATAGATAGCACATTCTGCTGTACATCTGAGGACCAATGGAAAGAAGACCACAGTGTAGAGTCTGTTAGTGTATAAAAAATTGCAGACCTGGAGTGGGGAGGAAGCAATCCTCACTATCTATGTCATACTCGTCCCAGACATTTCAGGACATTAACAGTTCCCCAGAAATCCTCCGCTCTTCCTCCTCCTCCTTCTCAAGGAAGACCACGCTGTCTCCATTAACCTTAGGGACCAGGGGAAACAGTGGTGGGATGAATATGACACCAGACAAAAGGATAGGGATTACATGCTCACAGAGAGCATGTATGTGTGAACCTAACAATTGTAAATGTATTATCAACAATTCCTACTCTAAAAGTAGAAACTGGATCATAAATGCTACTACTGTTGTGACTGGATTAAGTATAATTTGCAATTAGTCAGAAAGCAAGGAAGAAATCAAGTGTGTCCTTAAGAGATTAACTTTTAGTACCCACAGACTTTAAAATAAAAGAGAGGTATGTTTTATTGGAAGACATTCAGTGAATTTTTAGCTTTACCCTTATTTGTAAGGCTAAACTTTACACAGCAATGCCTTAAATGATTGATTCATCTATCCTTATGAAAAACACAACTCTGATATTCTCTGCACATATCCCTATTATCCACAAATCCCATGTTGGAATTTACACCACAATATCTCCCAGTGCTCCTTCATGTAACTCTGTCACCAATGCTAAGGCCTGTTTTGCTGCATCTCAGGGCTGTCACAGTCATTGCTAACTCTGTTCCTCTCCAAGGACTAGGACTGTTTAAAGGAGAACAGTACTGAGAATTGTTTAGCAGCTGTATTCTTTACCAACAAACTAGATTATTTCACCTGTATGACAGAACCCAGACCTCTGATGGTTCCAGTAATGTATTTACTTTTGAGTTTTGTATGACCTTGGGCCAATCATTTAATTTGGAATACAGTGATTCTGGCATTTCTACTCTTCCTTACATCAGGAAGGCAAATGGAAATGAGCATGAGTTAAAGGCAGGTGAGCCCAAAAGAACCACCTAAATAATTATTGACTTTGCTTCTTAGTACAAATCTCCATAAACATTGTCTTCCCCGTGATTAATTTCTCTATTCATTCACAATCCTGTCACTTTTGCAACATCAGAGAGACCACTCACTAAGAACTGTAAGAATTATTGTGAGGACTCATTCATCACTTAGATATGCAAGCTATGCAGCTAGCTTTTTTTCACCTCCCTTTTCCCTCATTCCACTTCTGACTTCATTGTATTTGTGCTGAACCTGCAAATTCCCTCCAAGCTCAAGGAGTCCTAATGAAGGTACTTCACTGCTTCTGCATCCTGCTGTATCACGCAGCTGCCCTAGAGACACAGTGATGGTGTGCTGCTGCTTCAGTCCTGCTGGCAGGCTGGCCTAGAAGAGGCAAAAAGAAGCCATTTTTATAATGCAGTTACCTGAGGCTGTAGCTGACTTCAAAAATCAGAGAAGTGCTCAAGTTGTGTCTGCAAAGTCATATGGTTGGTGTACCAGACTAAACCAGGAAAAAAGAGCATAAACCTGGACACAGGGATGTGTGGGAGTCAAGGCACCATGCCTACTGCCAAACCAGACAGTAAATTAATATCGCCATGAATCAAATTGGCACCATCTATTCAAAACACCATCATATAACTAAGTGTGAAAACACCAAAAACCCCTTACATTCTGGCTACCCAGAAGTACAAATATCATAACTAATGTTTGTGAGAACTTGTGATAAGGGAAAGAAGAAAATTAGAGAGAAAACACATAAACCAGAAATAAAACTTGCTCATAAAAAACAAAACCAAACCAAACCAAACCAAACAAAACAAAAAAAAAAAAGAAAAAACAAACCAAACTAACCAAACAAAAAAAAACAACCCAAAAAACAAAAACAGAAAAGAAACACCCCACAAGCAAAAAACCAAACCCTGCTAATTTGATATTTCTTTCTCATGGATTCAAAGTTGTAATGATATCTCCAAAGTCTGTCTGTGGCTATCACTCATAGAATAGAGACACTACCCCTTGATTAAAGCCACTGTCAGTTTCTGTTACAGGGTATTTGATATATAGCTATATTTTAATACTATTGGTACAAAAATCTTCACAAGAACATGAGCAATAAATGATTAAGAGAGATAAAAGTTTTCTGTGCATAGTCTGAGAGCAGAAGGAAAGGCTGTGATGCTGAGGAAATAATTTCTTGGGAGTTACACACTGAACTCAATTAATTAATTATTTTAAGAGCTTTGAAGTACTATACTAATGTAAAGCAGTATTAATTCAACTGCTACCCCTCCTTTGACGTAATTATTTCTTCAGCCATAAGCACATTCGAATAGTTAAAAACAATTTCTTAATCTGATTTACCCGCTCTAAGAAGTAGTTTGTAATCCCACAACTCCTTTTTGCTGTCTCCAAAATAAAAAGATTTCTTTAAAATTTCATTATCCCACTCCTTTTTTTTTCAGTCTGGTGGCCAATGCAATGCACAACAATCTCAAAGTATAAAGTGTGAGAAAATTTTATTATAGCACTCAGATCAATGTGCAGTAGATGAAGGAGAGGAATTTTTAGGGGGAAAAGAGTTCTTTAAAACTGTCAAAAAATTAAGATGGCATGAGCTGATTTATGTACAAAAATGTGTACATGATAAAGCCAACAAAAACACAAATCAGACCAAAACCTTGGGTAAGCGTTCTTCCTAATCCTTAGACTGTATAGGCATTATGGAGCATGACTGACTGAGCGTATTATAAAGTATTCACAGCAGAAAAGTGAACTGTATTAAAAGATAATAATTAATTTGGATTTGGCCTTGAGAAATACCAAGAAACTTCCATAACTGTAACTGTTTGCCTGACCCAATAGCCCCTCTGCAGGGAACCTCTTTTAGGTCCAAGAAACAAGTTTTTAAGACATCCCATGCACAAGATTAGAAGAAACAGAAGAAATTCAAACCACCATATATTAATTAAATTTGTTAATTAAAGTTGAAGCATCTTATGAATCTTGAAATATCCAGAGAGATTCTTCCAGTTGCTGCTCAGGCAATAAATGCTGCTAAGAAGGTCATGCCACAGTGAAAGTTATTGCCCAATTCAACCTAAAATGAGTCTAAAGGTGGTCATCATGAAAATCCCAATGGTGTCAGTGACTTTAGAGAGCTATTAAATAAAGCATAAATGTATTATTAGGAATTCTATGCTGGCTTTCTTAACTGAAAAATGAAATCTTAGCTTTCAGGTTGTAAATGTAATGAAAGATTATAAAATTTTGATTCTTAGCTGACACTACACGTAACTGAAATTTTCCCATAGGAAACAGAAGTTTCATTTAAAACAAGAGACCTTGTTTTCCTTGAGAAGAATCAACATTGACAAAGATTTTTATTTTTTTTGTTTAAATTCTTACATGTTCCTACTTACTTATTTGTGAACTATGATTTGCTGGGATACGATGTCATGAGATAAAACTCTGCATCTTACATAGGGAAAACAAGCGTAACAAGTTCTCTTTGCATTCACAGGTTTCTTTCAGCTCAGCCCTTCTACTTTTGGTTAAAAAGTTCATGGCCATCCCAGGAAGCTGCGATTCATAGTCATCTCCAGACCCTTACTACTACTTTAAAAACAGTGTTGCAGACAGAGCCATGCCAACCAAGTCTGAATAACTGAAAAGATAAAAAAAATAAGCCTTTCTATAGAGGCATCATACTTTTTTTAATCAAAATAAAAAAAAAATATTCAGACCACTGAACCAGAAATAAAACAAAGCACAAAGAGTATTTAAAACACAGTTGTAGATTGACATACAGTGAGGTAAGCAAAAATGTGTTGTACTGAAAGCACATTCCTTTCCACACCAGTGACATCATTCTTGCTTCTTAGATGTTTTGCACTAAAAAGCACATTCAAATTTCAGTGCTGTATTTATTTTGGAATACATCGATTAAAATGGTAGCAGCATGTTTAGTGACTTACCCAGAACAATGCTTGCGTCAGTGGATTGTTAAAAGATCTCTTGGCCTCATTTATCTCTATAACTCTCAAAATCAGTCCAGAAAGCCAATTTTTATTTGTACAATTTCAGTCAAAGTAAATAAGATACGTGTGAATATAATAGATTAGTGAAAGGCATAGTAAGATTTAAATCTCTGCAGAGGTCAACTTATGGAAACCTGAATGCATTCAAAGTTCTTTACAAGTGGTATCTGACTCTACTTGTGGAGAGAGGGAAAACCAAAATGCCAAAGTAGACTTTTGACTCCTGATGAAAGCATGGAGAGCTGTCTTTGTATTCCAGTACCTACTTTTTGCGACAGTGCTCTGGACGACTCATGGCATGTGAGAAACATCACTGAACAAAAATATTAGGGTAGAGAGAATCAAGATGTTTGGAGGAGATTGTTCACATCAAGATCAAATTCGAGGTTTCTGTACCAGACAACTGGGGTTCAGCTTGGGGCTGGGGTTCAGCCAAGAATCAGGCACACAAAGTTTGGGCCCACACATGCTATTCATGTGAGCTTTCTGATACTGCTTAAAACCTACATCCAGGAATTGATGTCCTCTTTTCTAGTTTTGAATATGAATCAGAAAGAAAAGCAATTTCTAAATTAATCTTTTTTTAGAAAGAAATGACTCAACAGACTTATATCAGTGCACTTGGTCAGACTATTTTATATCCTCTGAGGATATGGCTTAGTGAGGAGTCAGCCCTTTAATATGTAAAGACGAAGCCTGATATCACAAACAGGATGTTCACAAAAAGCAACACATTATGAATTATTTCAGAGTATTTCATAAGTCTATATACTTTTCCGTTGGCCACAGTCCCAAATGGAAAACTGAAGCAGAGATCATTGTTATGAAATAAAAAATATGAAGTCTTCACTGGCAATAGACTAGTGAAAAGACAAGAATTCATTCTTGGAGCAGCCTGGAAAAGTTTGTCTCTGTTCTGCACATATTTTGTTTATGTTACAAGACAGTTTCAGCTGAGGGAACGTTTACTGATTTGTCTTGAAACTGGATTTTTTTTTTTTTTAATGCCTGCAGGAGACAACTCAGTATGATAAATTTGGCTCAGTGTTGTTGATCTCTAAAGGTATTGCGGCTGCTATTTTCACATGAGATGTTTAAGAGGTGCTTTAGAAATGTGAAATTATCAAAACGCTCATTTCCTGGTTAGTTTTGCGCCACTGCACAGCTGTGCTCAATTAGGCAGCCATTTGAAAGAAGGCAGAGAAAAAAAAACCAACAAAACAAAATCCAACAAAAAATCCCAAACACCCCAAGCCCCAAATGTATTCTTCTAGACTTTGCATTCTTGATTTATATGAGTAAAAAACCTAGAATAAGTCATATCAGAAACAGACTACATCAAACCCTCTCTGAAATTAAGTGTATATTCTTGGAGAAGATTTGAAAAACTTTTATTCATTTCCTCTCATGTCATTATTTTCAAAACTCAAAGAATCAGAAAGAAGGTAGACAACAATATTTCCTGTTCTGTAGTAACATCCAAAAGACACTGTCAAATTCCAGGTCAATTATGCTTGACAGAAAGTGCAAATTGCATGATTATCCACCTTAAATTCTTCACAATCTGCAACAGATTCATAATAGATAGTGAGAGGGCCAGAAACACTAACAGATAGTATTTCCATTAAACAACCCATTCTGAAAGAGTTTTGGAGGTCAGCCTTAAGCTGTATTCTCTCTGGTCTGAGCAATCAAATTTCTCTTAAACTCCCATTGATTTCCTCTGGCTTTTGTGTATCTAGATCTATCAACTTGGACAAAATAAGAGAGCAGAGGGAAAATAAATTTGGGCAAAATAAAAGAAGAGGAAAAAAATAGTTGGACATAAAATTGTTGGTTAATACAGAAGAACAAGTCTCGAAATACTTTTATTGTTTAGGACTGCTTAAAGCCTTTTTCAAATATTGCCAGGCTGGGCTGACAAGAGTTGGTCTAATTTTCTATGAGAGAGAGAGAAATATGATTATATAATTTCCTATTATCTCTTTTATTTTAAGGGATTGCAGGCAAACTGCTAGGAACAATCTTCCAGTTAAATGCGATTCACTACTAAGCCATGTAATTTGGGTTGTGATTTTTGTGAAAAGTGTTAGAGATTGATATGTATGTAAACTGAGAATACACTTACTATTTTTTACAGCTTGTAAATTCTAAGTAAGACTTGGTCATTGAGACTTTCCCTATGCACTTTTTTTTATTGCCATTTTAAGAACAAGTCAGTATCATTGTCCCAGTGACATGTAGGTGTATCTGCCTCTCACTGAGAGACTCAGTACAGTTCTGATCTCTTCTGCCTTAGATGCTGAGTATACTACATACATAGCAGTGGATAATAGCAGTGAAGGTCATTTAATTGTGTATGGCATGCTCACAGCTAGAATTTCTTGACAGCTGCTCAGTGTGAGTGAAACAGAAAGATATTACCTTGACTTGGAGTAAAAAGCAAAGCTGTGTCGGATTGGTACACTTCTTCACATGATAGTCTTTTCATTACTGATCTGGCACTTTTATCATGCTGTTTCTAAGAAATGAACAGGAAAACAACTGTCCCATGAGATACACATATATAAAACATCGGTTGTCTGAAGTCGTGTAGGAATCATCCAGTCTCTGTAATACCAAATCAGACTTCATAAAACACTGCAGTCATTCTGCCCAAATTCTAATCCCAGCGTTTGCTGATGGTTCATCCCAGAAGTCAACAGAGAGAGGAAAAACAGCAGTTTCTGTGCAGAAAATGTCTACCTTCCCCGTCTACGGGAGAGATGAGCACATTTTCAGTAGAATGTTGTTTTCTCCCAGACTGAAACCTGTCACAAACACTTATCAGGAGGAAAGAGATCCAGGCACACATCTCCTCATTTGGCATAACTTGGTCATGAGATTTCGCAGTTTCATATGATATACCATGAATATCAAGCAGAATGAAAAATAAATGCCATTCTGGTCAGCTATGCTCTAGACTGACAACATGGAGGATAAAAAACTTCTTTAAAACAGAAATAATCTTTGTCACCAGATAGTTGGACGCTTGATAAAATAGAAGGCTTATATGTTGATCTATTTCCACCCAGCAGTTTGTTAGCTACAAAAGACTCTTGGTTCTTGTAGTAATCATATTTTGATTCAGAAGTAGACATACTGGAGATTTTTCAAATCCCATTAGGTTTAGCTCTATTTTTTCTAATACATCTGTTTGAAGAAGAAATAGAGAAAAGTGAACCATGAAAAGTGGCAGAAGATGGAAAACAGACAAAATGCATCTCTGCAAGATTTCAGAGAACACTAAGTCTTTCTACTAACTGATCTAATCCTAGGTAAACATCTCCTGAAATTTAAATAATCTTTTCAGGAAAATAAGATCCAGCCATGTGTTAAAAAATATTTACCTATTCTTATGTTTCTAGTTCCCCTACTTACTAGTCCTTCAAATTGCATATTTTCCCCTATTACTTTAGAAAATCTAGTGTGGATCTTCAGAATTTATGCCTCTTTAAGGTAAGTCCAGCTGGAGAAGAAGGATCTATCTGATGAAGTGGCATAAGAGCATCTCTGCTAATAAGCTTGCTAATCTATCAGTGAGGCCCTCGAACAACATTTAGTGCTGTATGTTAACCAAAGCCTGATGAGTAGTGATGCAGTGGCTGAAGTGAAGAAAGGCCTGATGAACAGCATGATGGAGGAGGCCCTCACACTTTCCCTGTGAAAGAGCTTTACTGGGGACTCCCTCAAGTATCTGTAGCCAAATGCATACAGTACAGGAAAAGAAAAGGAAGAATGAGAAGGCCATGCACAGCTGCAGAATTATGAGCTCATTTGGATTACACAGATGTGGTGGGGTAGCTTGCGCAGCAGGAGTGCTGGAACAAGTAAAGAGGAGCCATTAGAAAGGACAGGCAGTAAAGAAGATGTATTTTTTAGCAAAGAAGTTGGTTGAATGCAAGGAGATGTGTCTGGGAAATCATGAGACACCAGACATGAGCTTATGGGCAACTATCAGATGACAGACCAATGCATGCGACATCTTAGTAGGCTTCTGCTATAGATACCTTGATTTTAGTGAGTCTTTCAACATTATCAGGCCAAACTGGAAAGATATGGTTTGGTAAGCAGACTGTAATTTAAGCAGAAATGTGGCTGGACTGCTAGGCTGCAAAAACTATGATCAGCCATACCAAATGCCAGGTTGTGGCTGGTTACTCATGACATCCCCCAAGGATCAATACTGGGGCAAATAATATTCGATGTCTTTATTAGTGACCTGCACAACAGACAGTGCACTCTCAGCAAGTTTGTGGTCACTACCAAATCAGATGGAGTGTAGGGCCACTGAGGGAATGTGACAGGGTGGAGACGTGGGCAGACAGGAACCCCTGAAGGTCAATTGAAGGTCAATAAAATTTCAATAAAAACGAATGCCAAGTCTTCATCTGGGATGGAAAACCTCCTTGAAAGCATTATGGGCCGTGGCTGACCAGGTGGAATGCAGCTCTGCAGGAAAGGAACATGGGATTTCTGATGGGCACCAGCCTGAATATGAGCCAGCCACGTGTCCTCACAGCAACAAAAGCCAATGACACCCTTGGCTGCATTCGCAAGATTGTTGTCAGCAGGTCCTGGGAAGTGAGCCTTCCCTGCTATACGTCACTTATCAGACTACATCTGGGGTACTGTGTCTAGTTTTCAATTAACTTTTGACAATAAAGATACTGACACACTGGAGAAAGGCACTGCAGGCTACCAATATGATTTGGGAACTGGAGCATGTGTCATATGAAAAGAAGCTAAGAGGACCTAGTGCATACCTCAGGAGCAGAAGGTTAAGGAGGACTCTCCTAATGGAAGAATTAGAGAAAGCAATCAGACTATCTGGACCCACACATTGATGGGATGAAAGGCAACAACAGAACTGCAAATTCTGATTAAAGAACATTTTTTTCACCATAAGGATAATAAAATATTGCAACAGTTGCCTAGAAAGGACATAGCATCTCCTTCTCTGGAAATATTCAGGATGAAACTGGGCAAGGCCCTGAATAACCTGCTCCAAGCTGGCACTGCTTTGAGCAGGTGCTGTAACAGGAGATGCTTAGCAGCTCCTTCCCATCTAAATTATCTTTTTTATTCTATGAGTTAATGCAGGCATCAGCAAGGGGTCAGTGAGAAATTAAATAGTAAAATACTTGTCAGTTGCAGGGTAAGTAGTTGCTTGGGTGTTTTTCTTATCTGTTCCTCTGGATCAGGATGTGTTGCTTCTAACATATTCACCTCTCAGCAAGAAAGCTGCAATTTGCTTAATCTTATTCCAAGTGCCTGATTAGAAACCTTAACCACTCATCAGGTCAGACCATAATTAATATCTGAGGGTCTTTAGTTTTGGGGTTGTGATTATTGATATATTCAGGGATCTAAAAAGTACCTTTGAAACAAAATATTGTTTCATCTTAACAGTAGGGAAAAGGTAGAGCAAAAGTATAGCTGTGTATAGGTGAAATTCTGTCAATGAGATGTGTCCACATTGTTTACATCTGAAATAATCTATTCAAGATCTTTTTATAGTCACAGGAAGTCTACTTTCAAATCAAAGGCGAAGCCAAGGATTGGTCATCTTTATTGTACTCCAAAACTGCCTATAACTCTACATTAGTTATCTGGAAAGAAATGCAGCCAAGGGCAGCTATCATCTCAGCTACAGATACTGACACTGTAAATGTCTACATAATATTAAATAATTCACAACTTACAGCTGTAGCTTATGTCTGGAGTTTGGATTCCAGTCTACATCCCCAAACTTGCCCTTTAGCCTTTTTCATTGAAGGCTTCTCCTTTTATTTTAATCCAAGTTTTCTGTTCTCTGCTCTGTTTGCTGATACTGCTTAAATCAAGTGAGTCAGCCTGCAAGAATGTTGCAAGTTCAGTTATAGACTGATGGAACTACAATGATCTGAAATGTTTCTAATGAATGTCAGGATTATAATATACACTGTTTACAGAGCCAATATCCTGACAAACATGCTCTGTAGATTCATGAAGTAAACACCACAACAATCCTGTTAAGACATAGCATTCATAAAATATTTACATGCAGCTTCGAATTTGTCACAATAGTGTAAATATTTAAAGCAGTATCGCCAGTACCTTGGAACTATTATGGCAGTTTGCACCCAGACTTATTATTTCAGAGTCTCTGCAAACACTGCCAGACATTTTCAGCAACTTTTGACAGGTTTCTGCACAACCATTTCACCTAGTAAAAGTGCACGTTCTTTCATTAACCTGAAGTTAAAATCAAGACCTCTGAAAACAATAAGAGATCTTCAAGAAACAATCCTCCACTAATTGCTGTAAAAGAGTGCTGTTTATTCAGCTTATTTTACACAAAACAGGTAGCAGTGCTGCAGCACAATTTTTAAAAATTTTTATACATATTCCTCACAGAAAGTGGAGAAAGGGAAAATGTCAAAAATGTTTGGCATGCTTGAGAGGAAGCATATGGGGATATCTGTGTAAGACTTTGAAACATTATGATTTTCTGGGACAGTGGACAATGCACAAATTAGAGATCATGTAGCAGGTGAAGGGGGAACTGAGAGCAGCATTAAGAAATGTCATTACGTTCTAATCCTATTTCACTCTTAATTCAGATTTTATGATGCCTGGCTTTGGTATTCTGTTCATTTTCCAAAGCTTCCAACATTCATGATTTTGGGGAGTCAATTTGTTTATTAAATACAAAGAACAAGATCTTTTAGAAGTAAAGGGATGCAATTCTGTTGTCTTCAATAAGTTCAAAGACATTTATGTGCAGAGGGAAAATAAATTACATGGAAGTACCTCAAAATTTATAAATATAAGTGAATGATGAAAACTTCCTATGAAAAGTAAGCCCTGACCTCTTTGAGAACGTCTTCCAAGTTTCCCTGCATTTTTTCTCAAAGGAAGTTTCTCAGAGAAAGTTCTCTTTCTAATATGATGTCTGTATAATACAATGACGCGCCCAACATCTTTCAGGGTGAAGCCTTAAGTAAGCTGTAGGAAACAGCTGTGTTCTCTGTGATTTTTCCTTGGAGATCTTTAGGAAAGCATAACATGAAAACACAGTAAGACCCTTCTCTTTGTGCTTTATCTCTACCATATCTCTACAAACGTATCAGTCACTATAATTTTCTTGTCCCCTTTCCATTTTTTACCCCTGGATCATCTAATGAAGGTTAATTTCCAGAGGTTTGGCAACTTACCCAGAAGCCAGTTTATTAGTTTTAAAGTCTTTGATCAGACGCAGCAATTTATGTCACCTCTTTTTCACACAAGTTCTTGTAATGATGATAGTTCTAAATCAGACCCATAAATCACTGAGGGATTTTGTTCAAATGTGACCATTTATTTTTTTTGGCCTGTTACTTGTTGCTTGCATTCAGCAAGGGTCATAATATAGATGTCAGACAAAATAACTAAAAATTAATCCTCATGAACAAAGGTCTATTAGCATAAAGCCTTTTCCATAAGACAAAGATGTTGAATTACAAAAAAATAACTTGCAAAGCTTCCATTCATGATATTAGCATTTTACATTGTGAAGAAAAAAAAAAAAAGGCATAACATGGCACAGCATATTCAGTGGGGACCTCACAATAAATTCAGTCTGAAGAGAAGCATGTAACCTTTATTCTTCTTGCTCTCTGGTCTTTATTTCTAAGTGATACATGGTTGTATAGTTGGAAAGTTGATTAATGCACTTACAGATAGTGTCTTGTACACTACAGAAAAGTGGAGTTTCACTGGAAAAAAACCCAACCTAACTCTTCAAAGGCAAATCATGTAGTTCATGATAAAAGTTCTGACAAATAATAAAAGAAAAAAGCAGCTGATGGCTACAGTCTGCTCTTCCGCTAGGTATTATTAGTACTGTTCCAGTGTCAAGTGTGGAACTGCACTCAACAAACCTCACTTCAAATGCAGGGAAGTCTACAGGGGCTTGAGCTTTACACTAGCTTTTAAAACCAATAGAAAGAAAGGAAGAAAGAAAATTTTGCTCTGCTATTGCAAGACCCTTTTTTTCACTCAGATTACATTTTCAATGGAGTACACCAGCACTCCACTTACTTCTTCCACCAGTTAGAGAGAAGAAGGGCCCTTACAGGAAGAATAGAAAACCCCTCTTTGTGACACTTTTGAAGTCTTAGACTTACAACTAACATCAAACATGTGTCGTAAAAAAGGAAGTCTAAATGACATTTTAGCTGCTATATTCTTTTTCTTATCAAATTCATTGCAATGACTTTGAGTAGTTCAGTTAATGCAGCATTCAAGGACACATATTCAGAGGCAAACACACAGCTCTTAAAAACATGCAGAAACATATATGGAAAGTAGCCTCAAAATACGGCAGAATCAAATTCCATCCCAGTAAATGTAAACCATTTTGTTTTACTTTGATCGCTTTTGCACTAGACTCTTAAGACAGTTTTCAACTGCAGCCCTTCATCTCTTGGTCCCCCACTCCCATAAAACAGCATAACAAAAGTTAAAAAGATAGTTTCAAGTGTAATTACCCAAAATTCAAGATTTAATTTTCTTATAACATAGATGATGACAGAATTATTTTAAACTTGAGTGATTACCAACCGGATGTCTGCACCTTTATGAGGTAAAAAAACCCACTCAAACCAAGTATTTCAACATGTTAATAAATCTGTCTTTAGAAAAAAGGGGAAAAAGAAAGAAAAAAAAAGGAAAAGAAAAAATTATACATTAAAACAACCTATGAAATAGGTTGATAAGATTCTCATAATGATTTGCACAAGGCAGCTGGTAAACTGGTGCTCAGCCTTGACTGCGCACCTCAAGCTGCAGTACAGTAACAGCAGCAACCAGCAATAGTGTATCTTGCAGGAAAAAAAACTTTGTGGACTCCTGGGTAGTATTCTGCAGAATTGACAAGGTTGCTTGTTTATTTTTCCAATCCAACACAGGTCATTGCTGGAGGCATGGTATATACCAGACCAGCTGGTTTATAGTAGTGATTTGGAATGACAAACTTTTTGCTTTTGCTAACGAGGCAGATTCTTGAGCAGTTTACCCTATATAGCACCTTATAAAAAAACATGGCACTTTCTTTCTGTCATGGCAAATGTAAGGCGAGTCTTCTTTATATGTTTTCCCTGGATCATATTCCCTTGTGACTTTGATATAAGATTATTGTTTTGTTGTGGTACTGTTTTTACATAGGCTTTAGTTTACAATGCAGATGGAAATTGATTTAGTGCCAAGATTTTTTATATGTATTTCCTCTCTATATGTATACATACACACCATAATTGACATCACAAATAAATTAGAAAAATGGGTGATATGTTGTATCTTTCAAAATGCAAAGCACATTTTTCTACCTTGAAGTGAAATGTGTGGGGAATCTAAATCATAAAGTCATCCTGAAACAGATATTAATTCTAATTAGGGCTCAGACTAAAGTGACAAAAGTATTAATAAATGACTCCTCTTCTCGTAGTAGCTTGCTTTTACTTCAGAAAAAAAAAGCCCTGCTTGGTTTGCACCAGACCTTCATTATACTATGCAAAAAAGGAAAGAAAACAGTCACAACTGCAAAGCAACTGAATAATTGTCACCACTAAAAGATGGCTCAAAAATCTTGCCCTTTTAAGCAAGGTGGTTTCAACAGAGACACAGAATTTTTCTCCTTCCAAATTGCCTCTGAATATGGCTGGCTGTGAATGTCTATTCACCTTCAATCACTGAAGAAGGAATGCTTGTACTCAAACATCTCACTCATACTGTGGACAGCGAGCTAATCTGAATCACTGCTGTGCTATTTTTCAAAATGCCTCATTAGACTACCTTTTAACCAAAAATTGATAGTGTGATGCAGTACTGAGTTATGGTGACTCAGCTGCCCACAAGTGGCATACAAATGCAAGTACTATTACCTGCGCATTTAACACACAGCCACAAGAAACCATCCTGCAAGCAAAATGCACAGGGTGATGAAAACAACAAGTTATGGCTGTACAAACCATTTCTATGGCTACTTCTTGCAAAAAGCAGTTATTGCATTCCTGGTAATAAAAATTATACATTTGTTAATTAAATATTTGTCAGAAATAGCTACCATTGTATCCAATTCAATCCCCAAGTAAACTGACCAAGCACTTTGCCCTTCTGTATTTCCTCCTGCTAGCAGTCTCCCAGGCTTCTTGGTAAAGTCTGAAATATTTTTATCACATATGCAGTGCTGTCCTTGTTCTTGCTACAAAATGAAAATTAAAATATTAAGTAACTCGGAATAATGTATTCCACTGCTCATCTTACTAACTTTTACATGCTATGTGTGATATAGGGTGACCTCCACCTTGCCACAGCTTTGGCAAAACAGAAACTGCAAGTCTCGGTACACTTTTCTTCCCCAAGCTCTGCTTGGAAGCTTGTTCAGCCTGAAGATAAAGTTAGTATTACTTTCAGAATTCTTCCCTGTTATGTTGACAGCTAATAAAATGAGAACCAGCAAAAGACACAGTGGATTCAGAGACTTCTCATGGGCTAAAGCAGTCTTGGATTCAATACCTTTCCTGCAAATCCTATGTCTGTGCAAAGAGATGCATGAACCAATTCTCCTTTGCCTACATGTGAATCAAGATTGCAGGACACAAGGTCTAAGAATACCAGAACTTCCTCTTTGTCCTGGTAGAAATTAAAAACAAAATTAAAAGTTAGGAGGAATGTAAATCCATGAGCCATTCACATGCAAGTGTTTGGCTTTGGGCTCCTCTGTAAAAAAACCTACCAAAAGAAACAAAAACCTGAAACCACCAACAACCTGACACTTCTCTCTTGTGGAGGATGTGTATGTAACACTTTGCATTCTTTAAAAGCAGTGTTACTTAAAAAGACCTGACTAAAAATAGAATGGGACTCCAAAAAACTACGAAGAAGAAAGCAAGTAAAAGAAGAAAAGACGATCATTTTATGGCAGCATTATACCAGTAGTGGGAGAAAAGGTTCAGCCAAAATAAGCTTACCACCTGCATCTTTTAATGCCTCTTCATTCCACTGCTGTGACTGATATTCTAGCAGAGTTGTCTTAATTTAGCATTTCAGCATATTCCGAGTAGTTAATGAAATTTCTTGTCAGAGGCTGGGGCCATGAACCTAGTCCTTGAAAAAAAAAGTCAATGTTATGGTTATTTCCCTGGGTTTACTATTCGGATGTATGTTTTCCCAGAAATCTCACAGCAAACCAAATCACTCTAATAACAGATTTTTTTTTCTGGTATAGAAAGGTTTTTTATGTGCAGCTACCCAATCCTCACACCTGTAATAAAGCACAACCTCAGATTTTTGCAGCTTTTCTGTAAAGTGGTCTGACTTTTCAGAGTTCATTTGTGACCTGCATCTAAGCTCAGGCCCTCTGTTCTTGAGCTAAGCTACGTTGCTATGTGCCATACATCTCACTGATATATCCACAGGCCAGGCTTCTTGGCTTGATTTTGGACCTGCCTGTGACTGGCACAGTGCACGCCCTGCCAGTATGGGAGTTGCCCATGTCTCATGGCTCCCAAGGAGATACCCACCCCTGCTGCGTTTTGGGTCTCTGCTTAAGGCGAGTACTGCCATGTCCAGCAAGATTGAAAAAGCTAGGAAAGTTCTTACTTCCCTGTTGCAGCACTTAAATAGCTCTGTGCATCTGTCCCTCTTCAATGAGATCCAAAATGTCAGGAACACATAACAGTTTTATGTTGCTTGCTTCTTCTCTGATTTCACTTGATGGCTTCATAAAAGGCTTTTCCTTGCGTCATGTGTAGTTGAGCTGTCAGTCTGAAATGGAAAGGCAATGTTCTCATCCAGAAAACATTTAATGTTTCAGACATGGTGATGAGGACAAAACAAAATCCTGCCAAAGTAAAAAATCAAAAGAAAGAACATGTTTCTGCAGCTCAGGAAAAACAACAGCAAATGCTTAGGATGCTCACCTGTAGTACAAGGTGCTAAAGTTCATGTCCCAGATCATTCACAGCAAAGATCTTGATGTCAGTTTAACAGTACTCAAGGTAATAATATTATACCGTTGATCTTCAGGGCTGGATGGTAAATAGTTTCTTCCTGAAGTTGTACCTCCTTTTCAAAAATGTTCAAACTAGATATGTTTTGGAAGAAAAGTTTTAAATTAGAAGAATAAAAATTTCTCTATGACAAAGACATTTAATCTGAACATTCCTGATGGGCTTTCATGCCAGGCAAAACATCAAAGAAATTTATTTTAAATAGCCTGTAATCAGTTCTTTTTATGTTATAAGGTATCTTTATAAATTACTGTTTAGGTTTTCAGTGGATTATTATTTTTGACGGTTGATTTTAGCACTAATCCATTTCAGCCTCCTTAATTAGAGTGTTTAGTTTAGAAAAGAGAAGAGTCGATGAGCAGACTTCAAATGCTTTAAAAGCTCCTGCAAGGAGCTGGTAATAATCTGCTCTTCATGGATAAACAGGAAGTAACGGAGTTAAATTCACCAAGGGAACTCCAAGTCAGTCATTATCAAAGACTTTCTAAATGGTAAGGGATAGTGAAACCCTGAAACACATTGCTTGGGAAAAGTGTGATGATTCCATTATTCTAGGTTACTAAGACGGGCCCATCAAACATCTATCAGGAAAAAAGCTGATGCTGCCTGGGAGTATAAGGACAAAATAGGTGTTTCATCTATGAAAATATTAACATTCAATCAAAATCCAGAAACTATATGAAAAACGATATTTCTCAAAAGGTATTTCTTAGATTAATGTTAGAAACACCATCTATATGTAAAAGGTTTTGAATATTGAAACGCTCAGTGGAACACTCTACCTTTTCTATAAGTAAAATACAGTTCCCTAGGCCGCACTTTTCTACATTGTTGCTGCAGAAAACATAATTGAACCCTGGCATCTCAGTTCCACAATTATTCAATTATTTTCTTTAGTTTTATAGTTCTATTCTCTTTTTCACATTTTGTTTTTAAATTTGGATTTCAGTTGCACAGCCTGCCTTCCGCATTTGTGTTCCCTGTGTACTGTGAACCTCCATTTCAACTCCTGATGTCAGTAAGGTTTAGGCATGTATTTAAAATCAAAGAAAAATTTGCTTGAATTTGAGCCTTGCTTAACACAGTATCATAAAGGCTTTTAAACAAAACCTGAAATCCATGTTAGAATGCCTAGTAATGGATTCTAAGATGGAGGAAGCATGGAAAAAAAATGATGCCTGAATGAATCCTTATTGTAATTAAAAGCCAGAGCTTCAATAGCATAAAGTTAGCAACAAATATCGAGACTTATCAGATTTCAGGCCACGCAATTAAAAAGAGGGAACATCAGCCCTGCCTGAAGGTATTTGCAGCCTAAATACAATTTAGACTCTTAACACTCTTCAAATTTAATACATAGTAGATCACTGTACAGTCTTATATCTTCCAGGATTTTTTGACTGAGCAAAAAGGACAAATGGGAGTTCTTACTCAGCCCATTGTGGCCTAGCATAACACCATATTTAGCAGGGTTAAAAATACCCAGCAAAGTGTTCTGCTAGCATGAATGGTAACTTGCTGGAACTCTTGAAAATGTCAGCACACAGAAGCACTCTATTCTTCTAGGTTTCATTTTGGTCTGAGTCCTTCATCAAAAGACTTCTATATCCTGAGACTATTTGGAGGCTAAGCATGCTGAAACCCTGTGCAGAGTGGTCTGTCCACTCTCGTGTTTCTCCAGATATATTTGGAATCATCATTTTGTGACTTCATTGCCTGGGCAGGCTTAATTTGATTTCTCCTTGAGGAAATTACCAGAAGTTCTCTCAATAAAATAGAAGAAAATTCCTTTATGTCCCTTTAAATTAGATAGGGAACTACATACAAAGAAGCAACACTTCTTATCATCTCTTGTAATCAGAATACAATAAAATCAAATGAACAAAAGATGGCTAAAATATTAATCCAGCTGCTAATCCCACTGTTCTGATTGCTCCTTGCCAGATTTTGAAATTTCAAAGGCTGAAGTCTTTCTAGCCTGAATGCCAGTTGTATCTTCCTTCTTGCCTTTAATATTCCAACTATGAATAGTATATTCAAAATATAAATATACAAAATTCATATTTTCAGTTTTATTTAAATACAGAATTAGAGCTAACTAACTTTTGAAAAGAACGAAGCCTGTCAAATTCAGCCATCAACTGACTCACACTCACAGACTGCATGGAAACCTGCAAAAATGTCCTTGGCCATCGCACGAACAGGCATGAAAAGTAGATGAATGAATTGGTTTAGGTTCTGCTTTATGAGTAGAGGGTAGAGCTGTAAACTTTTATACCTGCTTTCATATTTGTGTGTATGACATTCTAGTGAGTAGCAAAATAATCCCATCTCATGTAATTTCAGAAAGCCGTCTATTCTCAACAGTTATTACAAAAATGCATTTGAGTTCTTATTACAAGATCCCTTTATATATACGCATGTTCATTATACCAAAACTCAGGATTTTTAACTGATACTATAAAGGTACTGTTCCTCTAGTGGATTAGTATATATTGTTGTCCTTCTATATATTTTTAGTCTTGAGGATTTCCCCCGGCATAATACTTACAACACTTTCAAGGCTGTAAGGCAATTCCTCTTCCTTTCCTTGACCCTAAGAAATGGTCTGAAGTCTGAATTAAGCCCTTAGGCCAACTCAGACATCTGGAAGGGGAAGGGTTCATGTTGTTGTGTCCACCTGAAGCAATGTAAGAAGTTCTTTTTACAGTGCATGGGAAGAAAAATGGATCAGCTCTCATTTTTCTTGGTTGCATTGTCTCTGCAACACAGGAAAAAATTGTTCATTAGAAAGTGCCATGTAAGCCACCATTTCTCAAAGTTGATCCAGGAGGCAGTGTTTTCAGCTGATGAAGTTCAACTTGTACAAGACATTTCCAATTACTTGCTTACGCATAAAAATATAGCTGGTGTTGAAGTGAAGTCTTTATTGGTTTTAGTTAGCATCAAAGAAACTAAGTCAGAAAAGAAAGGATGAAGAGAACAACTTTTCTTTTTGTGGGTTTGCTCACACACACTCTATTTCATGCGACAACCTCAGGCCTTAGCTCAGGAAACGGTCATAGATAAATGGAATGTCAGAATCATGCTAAATTGTCATTGAAATAGAACTCAAGGCACCATTAAAATTAGACATGTAATAGCAACTGCTCTGTATAAGGCCAGTAAAGTGCGCAAGCAGGGCAGATTGGTAACAAGTACAAAGCACAGTGATTCAGATGATCTGGTTAAATTGAAAGGCTGTGAAACAGCAATCCCTGTCCACTTTCCCTTACTCATCTAGGGACAATATTGACATCTAATGAGAAAAGTTATAGAGTTTTAGGCAAACAGTTCAGTATTGCCTGGTTTTATGTACTCACACCAAATTTTCTCACCCATAATTTCCCTTTTAGAGAATCACAGAAGCATAGAATAGTTAGGGCTGGAAAGGACCTTAAGTTCATCCAGTTCCAAACCCCCTGCCATGAGCAGGGACACCTCACACTAAACCATGTCACCCAAGGCTCTGTCCAACCCAGCCTTGAACACTGCCACTGGTGGAGCATTCACAGCTTCCTTGGGCAACCCATTCCAGTGCCTCACCACCCTCACAGTAAAGAACTTCTTCCTTATAT